>RJWJ010017611.1:0-32746 GCA_004363605.1 Indri indri | reverse complement strand
ACTGAATATGGTCTTTGATTTTTTTTTTTAAATGTAGAAGAGAACATGTTAGGTGGGAGGTTCAGAAACTTCTTAAGGAATATTTTTATTTATATTTTATTTGAACCATTATTTATCCATCCATTTCATAAAAATCAAAATTGAGGCACCTTCCTAATTGCCTTTCCAATTTGGTTGTATCTCAAAACATCAGAAAAGGGTCCAATCACCCTTGCCAAGAAACATTTACAACAATGGAATGGAGGATCTGGCCAGCAAACAAATTAACTATAAGCCAGGCACCAGGCTAAAGAATTTCAGGATCAGCAGTGACTAAGGATTGCTTTAATACAAGGAGAGAGAAACAGGATCTCTACTTCATCCTGAGAAAAGCTTTTGATCAGTGTCCTCAGAGCTCTCTAAGTCATGCTTTGCAGACTACTCTATACTCTATGAAAAACAATAAATTAAAGTCATCTATTATTTTATAGACTCTCGATCTAGGCAATTTGGGTTAAAATCATTCCCAAGTTCACTTACATTTTAATAGGCCTATTATTTTTAAAGCATTATTTAACTTTCAGCCCCCACTCCACAGGGATGCACCCACTCGCACACACCCCAGGAAAGATTGATAAGAAAGGACATAGTGGCGATACCCATTTTATTTTGCTCAAATTCTAGTGCCTGCCTATATATACTTCAATGTATCTCTTCCACTGAAAGAAAACACTGGAGAAAAGACAGTAATATTTCCCTCTTCCACCCATTGTGATACTAAGGACACTGTAATAGAAGAGTCCCTTTGTGAGAACAAAGCCTGCAGACGGCTTCCATATGCGCTGCCTCAGAGCTGGCTTTGGCTCTCTGGAGCAAGGCCGAGATTTAATGAGGCTTTCCCGATTGAAGGTCACAAAGGTGTGCTGAATAACAGGGGCTGTGCAGAGAACCACACATTAATCCTAAGAACCACACGTGGCTCTGCAACAGCCAAGAATGACCTATGACAGCGTTTCATAAAGCTAGCCACACACACCCAGATGTCGCATCTATTTCATGAGACCGGAAGATAACAGATGCTGTGCAACAGGGAAGGTAGAAAAGTTCTGTATCTATTCTCTTCACGAAACACTGCCTTTGGCCTCTGTCTCCACAGATATCGGCCACCTTTCATGTTAAATATTAGGGTAGAGGAAGAGAGGAAAAGGAATTCTAGAAAATGTAATTTCAATAACAAAAAATTTTATTCTTTTTAAACTAGAAAACTCAGGTTCCCTGATTCTATGAACTCTTGTACTTTAAAAAAAATAAGCACTCCTCCTCTCTTCACTCCACAGGCCATTCTTTTAATTTGAAGGTCTTTTTCTCAATACACTCCAGCACTTAGTGTGAGATATAAATGGGGGTGTCTTAGTCTGTTTTGTGCTGCTATAACAGAATACCCGAGACTGGGTAATTTATAAAAAACAGAAATTCATCATTTTCTCACAGTTCTGGAGGCTGGGGAGTCCAAGACCAAGGTGAGGGCCCTCCTGCTGCGTCCTCCAGAGGGGAGGAACACCATGTCCTCACATGGCAGAAGGTGGAAAGGTGAGAGAGAGAGAGAGAGAGAGAGAGAGAGAGAGAGAGAGAGAGAGAGAGAGAGAGAGAGAGAGAGGGAGGGCGCGAGCAAGCTATCTATCTCCTCAAGCCCTTTTATAAATGGCATCTAATATACTCACGATGGCTCTGCCTCTCAAACGGCATAACCACATCTCAACACTGTTGCATTGGGGATTAAGTTTTAAGCTATAAATCTTGGAGGGAACACAAACATTCAAACCACAGTAGGGGAGTAAACCAATTCTTTTTCATGAGAATAAAAAACAAACAACATCAAAAAAATCAATGAACCCAAGGCTGTAGTCTTGGTTCTGCTAGTTATCCAAACTCTGATTGATCTCAAGCTCCTTACATCTAAAATGGCAGCGTTGGAATACATCTGGGATCATAACATTGATATCTTAGAGATGACTGGGCTTTAGAAATCCAAGAACCCAATAAAATTATATGTAAAAATTTACTGCTTAGGAGCATTTTTCTAGGACTAGAATCCACTTTCATCATATTTTCACAATGGGCTAAGACTCAAAATTGGTAAAGAACCATTGGTTACGACAATTTCTAAGTAAAAAGTTGTAAACTGGACAGTCTACAATTCTATGATTCTTTGGATAATAACAGTGCACGTAAAATTTTAAGTCAACTGGAAGAGGAAAAGCCTATAAATTTTTATCGTTAGAACAGGGAAACTAGAAATATTGTTCATTCAACCTTCAACAACCCTGAGATTTAGGGGTTGTCTAAACAGAGTCTGAGGGCCTGGCATGTCCTATCCAGCCTCAGCCGGAGACTTAAGGCCATGTCAAAATGGCCATGGAAATAAGCAATGAGTACAGCTAGTGCCCAGATCTTGGTTTCTAAATCCTGGTCTGGGGCAGGAAGATACAAGGTGAGCTTGGCATACCTCATTGGGCTAAAAAGCAAGGAAGTGCGCAAAGACAAATGGGATCATGTTAAAAGTTGACAGGAACTTGCTTGAAGGGGCTCCCACTAACCAAATTTGGGACAATATGAGCATCAAAAAGAATAGTGATAATAATAGATCATAAACATTAAAAATTTTAAATCCAGAACGGGAGCGGGGGCTCACACCTGGCATAGCACTCTGGGAGGCCGAGGTGGCAGGATCGCTTGAGGTCAGGAGTTTGAGACCAGCCTGAGCAAGAGCGAGACCCCATCTCTACTAAAAATAGAAAGAAATTAGCTGGACAACTAAAAATATATAGAAACAATTAGCCGGGCATGGTGGCGCATGCCTGTAGTCCCAGCTACTTGGGAGCTGAGACAGTAGGATTGCTCGAGCCCAGGAGTTGGTGGTTGCTGTGAGCTAGGCTCACGCCATGGCACTCTAGCCTGGGCAACAGAGTGAGACACTGTCTCAAAACAAAACAAAACAAAATTTCAAATCCATGAGTACAAAATGACGAGAGCAAGAGAGAGCATATAATCAGAGAGTAAATAAAAGGGTGGGGAGAAAAATATGGAAAACTTTTCTTTACAGAAGAATGCCAACTAATGATTGCAGAAGAAACAATAAAATTAGAAAAAAAATCACAATTTTGCAACCCTCACGTAATAACTGATTTGGGCAAGGATCCTCAATGGATGCAAAAATCACTGGGTAAAAGTCACTAAGATAGTCACATGGTCTGAAACTATCACCCAACATAGTCCTTGCTACCAAGGTTTCCATTCCCCAAACCCAGATTTTTAGAATGAACATAGCATTAAATATTTTAATTAAATAATGTCCTGGTTAATGGAGATTAATTTTATTGAACACCTGTAACTTACCAATTTTCAAAGAATTAGAAGATACCATTAACTATATACTCAGCATCATTTAGTAAGCATTTGAGGATTCAGAAAGCACTTCTTTACCTTACTAGGTGACTTTATTATCAGTATGAACATAAAAGATATAAAAGATTCTCTACACAGAAAGAGGTCCACACCACAGTCCACTGGGATTGCCAAGCAGGGCATTGTCCCTCTCTGCTTCCCAGTGGCCAGTGGTTCCAGTTAGGGACATTACAATCCACAATTGCTCTACTATCCTCTCCCACACTTTACAGAAATGAAAAGCAACTTTCTTCCTCACCCAAAGGTAAGGAAAGAAGACAAAGAAAATTCTACAGGACAAATGACCATGTTTCTTCAACAAATGATAAGGAAAAAAAAAAAAGAAGAAATGTTTATGGATTAAAATAGAACTAAGAAATATATCAACCAAATGCAATGTAAGAACCTTATCTGGATCCTGATTCAAACAAAACAACTGTTAAAAAAAATTTATGAAACAGGAAAATTGGACTATAAAAAGACATTTGTGAAATAGGAAAATTGAAACACTGACTAGATATTAGGTATTAAGAAATTATTGTTAATTTTTAGATGTGATAATGTAATTGTGATTACATTTTTTAATAGAATCATCTTTTGATAAGATACATACCAAAGAATTTACAATAATAAAATCATGCGATGTCTAGAATTTGCTTTAAAATATTCCAGCAGGGTGGTAGTGGAGGAAAAGAGATGAAACAAGATCAATCAAGTGCTGATAACTGTGAAATCTGAGTGACAGATTCACAAAGGTTCATGATATTATCCTCCCTATTTTTGTGTACCTTTAGAAATTTCCATAATTAAAAAACTGTTTTAAAGTAAGGAATCCCCATTAGTTTTACAGCTACAGATGAAGTGTTGTTAGGATACCTGCTTGTTCAGATTCTGGATTTACATATAATTGATTTTATTTCAAAAACCATTTACCGAATACCTGCTAGGTTCCAGTGTCTCTAGAACTTGGTGATATCCAAGGGTCTTATAAGTGCCTTGTAAGTACCACGTAGAGCATAGCGGTTAATACTGTGGTCTCTGGGGGCAGACAGCCCAGACTAGAACCCTAGCCCTGCCACCTCCTAGCTGAGTGATAAGCGGAAAATTGTTTAACCTCTCTATGCCTCTGTTTCCTCATCTATAAAATGGGAATAACAGCGTACCTACCTTCTATGGACTGAATCGTGTCCCCCAAAATTGACAGGCTGAAGCTCTAACCCTCAACTGATGGACTGTATTTGGAGATGGGGCTTTCGGGAGACAATTAGGTCAGATAAGGTCATGAGGGACTTCATAAGAAGAGGAAGATAAATCATTCTCTCTCAGCCTTGTGAGGACACAGTGAGAAGACAGCTCTCTACAAGCCAGGAAGAGATTCCTTACCAAAAACTAAATAGATCAGTACCTTGATCTCAGACTTCCTGGCCTCCAGAACTGTAAGAAATAAATGTCTGTTGTTTAAGCCACCCAGCCTACGGTGTTTTGTTATAGCAACTGAGCTGACTAACTTACACTACCTCAGCAGATCCATGTGAAGTTCTCAGAACAGTGCTTACATATAGTAAGCACTCAACAAACGTCAGCTCTTAACATTTAGCAACTGATCATATTTTTTAAAAACTGTGATTTATACTCTGCTGCCATTGAAAATGTCATATAAAACACTGTCTTAGTCTGATATCTATTAAACACTTAAATACCATTCCAGATTTCCTAAAACTTAATGGATGTGGCATTTGGCTGTGACACATCTATGCTTATGACAGTCTGAGGAAACATTATGTTCCCTCATATTAATTGACAAAAAAGATACTAAGATGCAAAATAGCAAGAAGTCACTCCAGCTGCCCTTCAGTGAACCAATTTATTTGGAAATGCATTTTGTTCTCAAGCGATATTTCACTGATATTCATCTGTGGATATATAAGGTCACACCACCATAAGCAGGGCTGGAAAATGCAAATCAAGTTGACTCACTGGTGTTTCTACTATTGAAATTTTGAAATATAATAAAGCTAAAGCATAATAAAGAAGGAGAGCCTCCTGCCTCTTCTTTTAAAGTGAGGGTTTGGTAAAATTACTGATGTTATTGAGCACTGGGAAGGAAGGCAGTGGTGGATGTCGGAGGCAGGGGGAGGTAACGGAATCCATGAAACAGGTCAGGATCCACCTAAGGACAATGCACAATGCATGTTCATCAGTGCACGGTGTAACAAATGGAAATATGAAGGAGAAAAAACAATGACTCAAGATTCTAATCAATGATGTATCAAGTGCAGGGCAGTGGAATGAAGGAGAAATTTAAAAAAAACAATGATTCAAGACTTTAATCAATGGGGTACCAAGGGCAGGGCACTGGAAGTGTTCTGCCTCAGGTATAGGCAATAAGGGGATACAATGTCTACAGAGAATTTTAAAATCTAAATAAACTGACTAAAACTCAGTCTGCTTTTCATTATCATCATGCACTGGCAATTCAAAACAGTGTCATTGATAAAATAATTCCTCTCCCAAAAACCTTTTCTTGGTCTAAGTTCTCAATAATTACTGCAGTCATTGTCAAGTTTTAATAACATACACGTGAGCTTCAAATAAGCACATTTTTTATTTTGTATCTCTAATAATTATTTATTCTGCATGGAAGTTAGTTTGCGGAATGCCCACTGACACATCTGTGGGCGTCGATTCAGCTACACGGATTCATTTTAATCTGGCTTCAGACCCCTGTTTATGTAACCCCTGTCATGCTACATTGTCCTGCACTTAAACAGCAGATTCAGATAAACAATGATAGCCCCGTATTGTAAGATTAAGAAATAAAACTTCAGTTATTTCATTTATGTGACTGTTTGATGTTTTTATTTGCATTTAAAACAGTGAAACATTGCAAAACACGAGGTGCAGTAGTTTTTGTTTGGTAACTGCAAATTTTACTTTATGCAGGAAATATTTTACTGAATATGAATAATGTCTTTAAAATTGAAATTTATTCTTGTTTTAAATTTTTTGTTTTAAAAGTAACCAATAAAATAATGATGATTATTATTAAGTGACTACTAGCAAAAATAATTATGTTGTATAGAAGAAGAAGTGTTAAAGAATGACCTATTCCAGGTTAAATACACTAGGTAAATACACTAGGTAAAGCACTGTCTTTGATACCCTTGTGTTCTGAGATTATTCACTTAGTAGTATTAAAAAAATGAAAGATCAGTATCTGATCCTGAAGATAAGTATCATATCTAGTGGCATTGACTAGCGCTGGGTTCTGGCTGTGAAATACAAGAACCGATCAATCTTTATGTTATTCTGTGATATCACATGCTTAAATCAAACACATTTTTATAAGGGCAGAACAACACAAATCAAACAGATAACTGTCTTCACAAATAAATATGAAACAAGACCCAAACTGCTAATTGCTAGCACTAATGTTATTAAATAACATTAGTTATTAAGTATGAAATGTCCAATTTCCTTAAGTACTAAATTTGACAGTTAACATCCGTGAAATTTTACTTTGACATTTCTTGTTTTATTTATTTTGTAAAGGTACATCCTCATTCTTTTGAACACACCTTTTGACTTGTGATTATCTTTCAAATTTTTTTAGAATACTTTTTGTACAACCATAGATAAGTCGAAAATTCGTATGATTTTCAAATATGAGTTCCATCATAAGACTAACACAATGCAGACAGCTCAAAATGTCAATAAAGAGTTTGGAAAGGATGTGGCTAACGAACACACAGTATGTCAATGGTTTAAAAAGTTCCATTCTGGTCATTTTAATCTTAAAAATGAGCCACGTGGATGACCTGAGACCAAGGTGGATGATGATAACCTAAAAACTGTAGTGGAAGTGAATTCATCTCAACCTACATGTAAATTAACAAGGTTTGACATCACTATTCCAACAATATTAGACCATTTAAAACAAATCGACAAGGTACAGAAGATGGATAGATGGGAACTATTTAATAACAAGTACTAGAAATTATTCCTTCTATCTAACTGCATATTTGTACCCAATAACCAACTTCTCTTCATTCTCTCCTCCCCTCTTCCCTTCCTAGCCTCTAGTAACCATCATCCTACTCTCTACCTCCATAAGATCCACTTTTTTAGCTGCCATATATGAGTGAGAACATGTGATATTTGTCCTTCCATACCTGGCTTATTTCACTTAACATAATGTCTTCCAGTTCCATCTATGTTGCTGCAAATGACATCATTTCATTCTTTTTATGGCTGAATAATATTCCATTGTGCATATGTACCACATTTTCCTTATCTATTCATCCACTGATGGAAACAGGTTGATTTCATATCTCGGCTATGTGAATAGGGCTGCGATAAACATAGGAGTGCAAATATCTCTTCAATATACTGATTTATTTTCTTTTGGAGATATACCCAGTGGGCGGATTGTTGGATCATATGGTAGTTCTATTTTTAATTTTTTGAGGAATGTCCATACTGTTTTCCATACGTCTGTACTACTTCTCATTATCTACACTAATCAAGCGTTCTTTTAACTTTGATTATAAAGCTCAGATCTTGAATAGACATT
This sequence comes from Indri indri, assembly GCA_004363605.1. Lineage (NCBI taxonomy): Eukaryota > Metazoa > Chordata > Mammalia > Primates > Indriidae > Indri > Indri indri. The sequence goes on along the minus strand of RJWJ010017611.1, from coordinate 24,750 downwards.
TCTTAAAAGAAGACATGTCAGTGGCCAACAGGTATATGAAAAAAATGCTGAACACCACTCATCATCAGGGAAATGCAAATCAATACCACAAAGAGATGTCATCTCACCCCAGTTAGAATGGCTATTATCAAAAAGACAGAAAATAACAAATGCTGATGAGGATGTGGAGAAAGGGGAATACGCATACACTGTGGGTAGGAATGTAAAGTAGTACAGATGTATGGAAAACAGTATGGACATTCCTCAAAAAATTAAAAATAGAACTACCATATGATCCAACAATCCGCCCACTGGGTATACAAACAAATGACACAGAGGATAAGTTTTATTTTAGTAGTTTCAATATTCATAAAGTATTGCTATCTTTATGGAAAAACAATTTTCACCATTTTTTGTGTTAAAATACACTTAACATAAAATTTACCATCTTAACCATTTTCAAGTATAGAGTTCAGTGGTATTAAAAGCATTAATAATCTAGTGCAACCATCACCATCCATCTCCATAACTCTTTTCATCTTGCAAAACTGAAACTCTATACCCACTAAACAATAACTCCCCATCTCCCCCTACTCCCAGCCCCTGGCAACCGCCACTCTACTGTCTGTCTCTATGACTTCTGACCACTCTAATACCTTATATAAGGGGAATCATACAGTATTTGTCTTTTTGTGATTGGCTTATTTCACTTTGCATAATCTCCTCAAGGTTCATTATGGAAAAACAACTTAAAAATAAAAAATTCAGTCACTTGGAAAAAAACAAAAAGAAGATGTACTATGGCACACATTTTTTAAATGTGTAAATTTACTTACAATAAGGAGGCTAAAGAAAGATAGGGCACAGATTCAACAAACTTGTTAAGAGAACGAAATGGATGCATCAATGCCTGTGAACATCCAGTTCTTTTAAGAAATCTACTATTAAGCACAGATACCACTATAATGTCCTATATAATCACCAGGGTCCAGTACAAAGTGGAATTAGAAGGACCTGGGATTGAATTACAGCTCCATTACTTACTCTGACCTTGCAAAATGAGCACAGTAATAGCTACCTCATAGAAATGAAGACAATAATGCTTACATGGATTGTGTAAAGGGTCTATCCTGTCATGTCTAGCTCTAGATAAAATCTGTTCCATTTATTTTTTTCCTACAAATGTTCCTTTTCCCCTATGCCATTCTGAAACCGGACTTCAGAGCTACCCTTTCTGAGTCAAAGAGCAGGAGTTGTGTCACTTGTAGAACTGGATAAAATAAACTGAAATACATACAAGAGAAAGAAGACTTATAATCCCTTCCAACACGGGCCTGGTACAATTTATTATCACCTTCCGCACTACACACAGAAGATGACTAAGCTTCTTAGTTAAAGCAATTATTTAAGAGTGCAGGCAGAGAAAAACAAGGAACGGCAATCACCTAACACTGACTGGCAAGGAGACAGATTAGCTGATCTTTTTGATTCTGAAAACGGGTCACTGTATCCTCAGCAGTAACCTCAGAATTCTAATGACCGTAGAACCCAGTCTGTAAAGCACAGAATGCTGACCACACAGAGCAGTGGCGACCAAAACAATTAACACTGGTAGTTCCAGCTACATTAGCATCAAAGGATTTGCGAGCTGTGAAATAATTTTGTTTCCAGCAAGAATAGAAGGTCCTGAAATAACATTCTCCTGGGTTCTCACTTCCTCATGCCTCTTAAAATTACAAACTAGGGTAGTAAACAACAGCAAGGGGTTGGGAAGTCAATGACCCAGGTTGGGTTCCCGGCTTAGGCTTCGTTACTGTAACTCTTTGAATCTCCATTTCCTCTTATAAATGGGGTGAGCTTGGCCCACATGATCTCTGAAGCAACTTCTAACACTGAAACTCTATGAGTCTAGGAGCACTTGGAGTTTTCTATGAATTTCATTTTATTTTACTAGCAACACTTGTATTTCTATACTAGCTTTGCTTTTAGGAGCACTTATACGATCATTATTTTTCTAGTAAGATTAGAGTAGCAATTATTATCTCCATTTTATCTCCTCCAGGAAACTGAGACCTGGAGGTAAAGATGATTTGTCCAAAAGTCATCTTGATATTTTGGGATTTAGAAAATACAGTCATTTTTAAAAGAGGCAAAATTAATAGGTCTAGAGTGAAATAAAGGTATTCTTAAAATTTTATAGTTCTACAACAATCTGGTTGTGAGGTAACTCAGGGTTATGATTTGCGTGCAACAGCTTTAACACAGGTGGAATAATGCCTTAGTGCCTTTAGGGGCAGACAAAAAAGAAGAAACCTCTGCCCCTTTAAGTCTCAGTTCAGATGTCACTTCCTTCAAAGACCTTTCCAAACCTCTGCTCAGCCCATCCCCTATTCCCATTAGAATTACTATAACTTAAACTCCATTCACCTTTCAAAGCACTTTATTGGTATCGTTTATAGCACATATGGCTTTCTTCCTGTGTTATAAATATTTACATGCTTTATTTCCTCTGTTACAAGTTCCCCACATATCCCCTAAATTGTCTGTAATAATAAATACTTGTAAAATCGATGATGCTCCAGAACAATGGCTTTCAAAGCTTTTGACTGTAATGCACAGGTAAGAAATATTTTACATTGTGACACAGTGTACATATACTACATATAAACATATAAATGAAACAAGTGTTGCACAAAATACATGCCCTAGCCAAATGAGATGCACTATGATAAACTCTATTCTTTTTCTATTTTACCCTTCATTCTTTTATTAATAATAATGGTAGCAACTGACTAGATTGATTTTTATGCACCTTGTATGAGTCTTGCCCTACAGTTTGAAATAGTGCTCCAGAAGAGTTATTTGAAAAGAAAAAAAAATTAAGAAAAGATCTATTTTCTAAAATTTATTTTATAGTTTGGCTACCCAAAAGTCATTCGCAATAATCTACTTAGTCTGGTCTTCCTACAGATAGATGCTAAAAGCTATATACTTATCTTCCCAGACTCCCTTGCAGCTACGCACAGCCATGACCCATTTCTGGCCAATGAAATGTAAGCAGAAGTTAGTGGAGTATCTTGTAGGAAAGTATTTTTAAAGGGGCCAGATTATTCTGGCATATCCTTGCAGCCCTTTGCCTTTCTTTCCCTTCTTCTTGCCTGAAATGTGGAGATGATCGCTGGAGATGCAGTAGGCACCTACGGACATGCATGAGAACAGCCTTGCAAGGAGGAATGAAGGAACAGAAAGAGCCTAAGTCCATGGTGACATCACTGAGCCACCAGATCAGCCATGGGACACTGTATATGTGAAATAAATAAGTCCTTACTGCTTAAGACACTGCTAAGTGTCTGGTCACTTATAATGAACATACCCCCAATTGATCCTACACATAATAAATATTTTTAAACTCAATGATATGATCCTCCATGGGAAATAAATCTTTAAAAAAGGAAGAGTATCTTTTCTGAAATCAACTTTGGAGAGGGCCTTAAATGCTTTTATTTATACAAGAAAGGCTTTGGAAATCTCCAGTATGGAAAATGCCTCTAGTGATGAGTCCATAGGAAAGAATCCTTTGTGCAAAAATTTTAATCACGTATTCATTTCATTTCATCCCTGGGCACAGAGCTAGCCCCTGAGGATATCACAAAGTACAGAAGCCAACACCTATCTCTAAGACACTTACGGTCTGGTGGGAGAAGCAAAAACACAGCAGGCTTGTCCAGTATTATGAGATAAATGCTATGACAGGGTGCTCTCAAGCCACCAAGATGAAGTAGAAGGGACTCATGTGTCTTTCAAAGTGTCACAGGGAACAAAAACTAGCAAAGTTTGCTTAATTGTCTTAGCTCCTCCATTTCCCCTCTAAAAATGCATTAAAAAGATTATTTTTAAAATGGAACATTATGGGAAATATCTTCCCATGGCCTCCAATGAAACCCTTCCAGGATTGCTAAAAATGTCCTATGGAAAAGAACTTCATTTTTTTTTTTCAATCAAATCTCCAAATAGCTTTTTGCAAACTAGTAAAACAACTTACTACCACCTGTCATCTCACATGACATTTATTTCGCATTTGTCGGTTAAACTGGTGCAATTGTGGGTGTTAACTGACTTCTATTTTAACACTTTGAAAAGATCAACAACCCAAGATACCTGATATTTTTAGTCATCAACACACACTAGAACAATAAACAGTAGAATAGAACAATAAGAGAGTAAATTTTGTCAAATGAAAAACAATAAAGACAAAATTTAAAACATACTAGAAATAAGAACTTCTATTAACAGTGACTAAGTTAACGGAGTCAAGCTATTAGAGCCAAGTCCATGTTAAGATCGCACTGACCTTAATACGGTGGTTTAACATTACAGCCAGACTCCTGAACGGTTAGACAAGTAGACCTACTTAACTCTATCCAGGATTTTGCTGTTTTTTGTTTTTTTTGTGGTCTTAGACGCAACACCTTTACTCACCATAACCATATTTTCAAACCAAAAATTAAAGGAGCCTAATTGTTGAAATCGAAACCAACCTAGAAAACCAATACCTAATACAACTAACTACCATGCCTGACACCCACTTAGCCAGAGAAACAGGGTGAGAAAGAGTAAAGGACTGTTAAACACAAGGATTTCAAGCAATATAGTTTAGTTGCAACTTCTGCTTTAGCCCATGAGTGTCTTTTATCTCAAAGAAAACAGAAGGTTTTTGAGAAGGGTTGATAACCAGGACAGCTGGCAAACTATAATGTATGCACAGTGGTGCTTCCTCTCACTATTATATAAACCTTCCGTCCTGTTTCATCTCTCTTCTCCCCTCTCAGGGTTACCATGTAGGCACCATAAATAATTCACATTTGGGTGAACTAAGTATTTCGAACTTTTCAAATGACTTACATTTGGGGGCTTAGTTTTCACTGTTATTTAATTACTTTCCTTTTTTACATGCATATTTCCTTAAACACCAAAGTTACATATCTACATAGTCGAAAGAATCAAATAGTTCTACACGGCTCATTATGCAAAACAGCAGTGCCCTCCCTGCCCCCATTTTTCCGACTTCCCAGAGGCAACGCGTTCACTCACACCTTTCACATGTTTCTTTTGGCACCGACCTCCATCTCTTCAAGTGGAATGCTGTATTGCTGCTCTTGATTTTTTTAGTTATAAAGGTTTATTATCTTTGACCTCCCACTGCAGAAGCTCCCCCCATCCACACCCACACTTCCCACCCTCCCACTGGCTATACCATCAGTCTGTGAGGTGCTATATTCAATGTTACATCATTACCACATAAACGCTATTCACAGCTGAGCCATGTGGCATACTACTGATAATTTTTCTTTTCTTGAATAACTCCTCTTCCACCCCAACCCCACCCTCAGCGACTAATGTTGTAGTTTGAGTTTTTTATATATATAATACCAACTACTTTCAAAACTCTCCACAAATTGTTTAAATCTTTGCTTAATGAGTTAAATCAAGAATTTTGTCAATTTCATCTTCTTGGCAATGTGGCCCCTGAAGATTGCCAACACGCTCAGACATAGACTGTTTTGCTCTAGGCTAAGCCCACTGCAAAGCTGTCGTCTTGAGATTTTCCTTCCCTGTCATCCTGGAGATTATTCCCTTTGCCTCCCTCGTGTGTTAAATCTACATTTTCTGGTTTCCATGTTTTTTTCTCTTTCTTTTTTACATCCTTACTTTAACGAGGCGTATCTTCCAGTAACTTCCTGGGAAGTCAAATTTTTGAGACCTTGAATGTCTGAAAATGTATTTATTCCACCCTCATAAACTGTTTGCCTAAAGATAGGATTTTAGGTTGAAAACACTTCCCTCCGATTTTGAAGGCACCGCTCCATTTTCGTACTATATTCTTTCTACTGCTTTCCTGTGTCTATGTACATCAGTGGTGTTGTTGAGAAGTTCAATGCCATTTTGATTCTTAACTTCGGGTATGTAATCTACGTAATCTGTTTTGCCCCTTTTTCTCTGAAAGCTTTACAGATCTTCTCTTTATACCAAATATTTTGCGATGTCACACCATGGATTTCCTGTGATTTGGAATGTTGGGCCTCCTGGGCCAATACTCTAATTTTCTTACATTTTTTCTCTTATTTTCCATCTTTTGTCTTTTTTCTCTACTTCCTGAGAGTTTTCCTCAGCTTTATCTTCCAAACCCTTTATTACACTTTTTTCATTTACCTATGGTATTTTAATTTTTTTCTTTTCTTATATTTAATTTTAAAATAATTTTAAATTACAAAAAATTTGCAAAAATTTTACAGAGAGTTCATATATTCCTTTTACTCAGCTTTCCCTAATGGTCACAACCTACATAACCACAGTACAAACATGAAAACTAAAACATTAATGTTTGTTACAATACCATTAACTACACACTATAGACCCTATTCAAATTTCACCAGTTTTCCCCCTAATAACCCTCTTCTGCTCCATCCCACACTGGCGCCTTAGTTTCCTCAGATCTGTGACAGGTCCTCAGGCATTCCTTACCTTTATGACCTTGACACTTTGGATGAGTACTAATCAATTATTTGTATTTTGTATTCTCTCAATTCAATTTGTCTGATATTTTCTCATGCTTAGACTGAGGTTATGCATTTTGGCAAAAATATCAGAGCAGCGATATTGTGCCCCTCACAGTATATCACATCAGGAGTATTCACATTGAGGATTTTATTAGTGCTGTGTTTCTCAACGGTAAAAATGACATTTTCTCCCCTTGAGAAAAGGCAGCAGGCAGGCAACTCACTAGCCACTTTGACCAAAAGTAACTGCTCTGGATTAATTAGTTACTGTTTTTCGTGTACCCCATCAAAAATGAACATCCCAAAAAGCGCTCTTTTCCTTCTGAAAGCTTCAAAAGTGAGGTTCTCCAGTGCAACATGGCATCCCACATCCTTAGATCTAACACAGTGTAGGATTCTACATATGTAACGTTGATGTGCACAGTCCCTTTGTTAAATAGGACTGAAAATGTTGCAAACAACTAGCAATGGCCTGACGCGTGACTCCCAGCTTAGACAAAAATGTAGGTACCTCTCTGTGGAGAAAAGGATTCATACGCTGCAACCCACAGTATCTTCTCCATCTGAATCAAAACATTCTCTTCTTGCCTCCCGGTGGTATTAATAAATGACCGACTCAGCCTGGACAAGCAAGTGTGTTCACTTTCCCTAAGGGAGATAAACATCTAGGTTTGATGATCTGAAGAGGAAGCTCTGACTTGGAAACTTAGAAAGAAAGACACCTCATTTCCACTCAAGAGGTAGCCCTGAAAAAGCCAATGGGATTGCCAGTGCTAGTGGGGCCCTAAGAGGCCCAATGGCTAAAGAAATGACGAGAGAGAAAATTGAAAATATGGAAAGAAGAGGGGAAAAGAGTGTCAGGCTAGAAACAAGAGGAGAAAAGAAAAGGAATAATCAAAGCTAAAATTTACTAAGCGCGTATGTGCCAGACACGGTTCTAAGTGCAGTATAAACACAACATCCCTTTAAGGTAGGTAGTATCACTGCCCCTGCTATACAGAGGGGAAGTGGAGGCGCTAAGAGGATAAATAACCTGTTCAAGGTCACACAGAAAGTGGCCCATCCAGGATATAAACCCAGGCAGTGTGACTCAGACACCAAAGCTCTTTAATTATCGTGTCCACTGCCTCCAAGCGATGCTCATGTGCACAGTTGGCAAGTGTCATCAGTTATCCTTGCTGCCACCTCAGGCTCTATTATCAGAAGTTGCACAGCCTTAGCATGAAAACAGAGAGCTTGGCCTTAAATATGCCTTGTGCTGTCCTAGTAAATATATCTGTGCTTTTCCACCATGAAAATTATCACAGCTCAATGGTATTCATTAAATAGTCTCATGTTCTTGTATAACCCAAATGAGATCTGATTATTGAAGACCAAACTATTACAGAGGAACCAAGAAAAAAGAAGAAAAAGAACAATGATTTTCCTCACAGTGCTTAGATAAGCCAGCTTGCTATTTGCTTTAGGGAGCTATGTGACCTGCTCTGACTGTAAAACAGCTTTCTTACGGCTGATGAGAAAACTTCCACACAGCTGACACTGAAAGGGATGGCGGGTTGGAATAAATCAATCTCGCCAGCCTTGGAACTTTCCAAATGTACTACTCGGACTGGCGGTGATACAAGACCAAGAAGAGGAAAAATCTCCTTCAGTAAGGATGGGTGCTTTAAACACCAGCAGTCTCCAGAGTTTCGTTTTATAACTCTTTGGAGCAGGATCCACTCTTTAGATTTGAACTTCACGTCTCCTCTTAACTGTGCTCTTCCAGCTGTTTACGGTTTGTAATTCAGAGGATCCCTGGGGCCTTTACCAACTCATGCAGAAGTCTAAAGGAGCAGAAAGGACTTAGCTTGAAGATGTGTGGCCTGGGAACAAGTAAGATTATAAAGACTTTTAAAAAGACAAGAAGCCCGGACTTGCAAGTACAGTCTGCTCCTCGGGACCACTGACCGGGAACAAAGGAGGGATCTGCCTTATGTTCAGCTTCGCCTGGGTCTGAAAGTCCTTCTCCAGGAGGCTGCGATACGACACAATAACTTCAGTACACACCAGCCTCTTTCCAGAATGCAGGTGTTAATGGGAATGAGAGCTTGGGGTCGGAAGAAGAATCCTGAAGGAAGCAGGAGGTCACAAAAAGGATTATTTAGAAGCACTAAGAGAAAATCATCTATTTCACAATTTCGCCAAGGGCCAGCTATCCAGCCCAGAGCTCAGAAAGAAGTAATTAAATTATACAGGAATGGATTTGCAGAGCAGCAAGAAGGGAGTGGGGTGATGTGTAATAAATACCTAACAAACATCATAGATATTCCACACATTCTAACTGATCAGATTCCAGCTAATCAGATTCCAGCTGATCTGTGGACTCAATGAATTTTGATGGAAAACAAAGCTATTAAAGGCCACAAAGAATGCTGTCTCTACCTGAAAAAAGACAACATGGGTTTGCTATATCGAAAGCCATCAGATACTAATAACAATGACATAACAATAGACAACATTATGTAGGAGGCAAGTTCAAAACCTGTAAACTCACTTATAAACAGCTCATCTAACCTTCACACAACTATATGATAGGTCCTTTAATTATAGATTAGCCCATATATTTCATTAAAAATGAGAACAGATTTGAATCTGTGCTTTGCAGATTAAACAGCTCAGCCTCATTGAGTCTCAGTTATTTTTACTCAAAAATGGAAATAACTGGATGCTCTTAATTACCATAAAGTTTAATAATATGCTACAGGCAAATATCTTCTATGTTACAGCAAAAGAATTACACTTATTTGGGGGCAGGCAGTTTTGTTTAATTAGCTTTAATGTTCCTGGTCAACATTCTTGCAACGTCATAGTTGCTCCCTGCTTTCGGGGAGTGCAGAGCTCATGGAGCGCGACCCACTGGGGACCCGCAGTTCCCAACGCAAAGTGACAACTTGTAGAAGATTTTCTAAACTCCTTGCCTCGGAAATAAATGCCAAAGCTAACCAGAAAACGTGACAATTCATTATCATCCATCTTGAAAACATGTTTGCTACCTATTGTTAAGTGAACAATCCAGAGATAATTATTTCTTTTGATAGTAAATTAAGAGTAACATAAAAGAATTGTGGCTATTTAATATGTTAAGAATCATGGATATGCCCACAAAAATGGTAAAGGTGTCCCCCCTTTTCTTCCATCCCAGGCAAAGTTGGGATTGCAAAAGACACAGAATCTCACTGTTTAGACTGTGCCAGAAATTCCGTTATTCTTTATGGATTAATGTAACAAAATGATTAGTCACAGACAGAACCCACATTTGTCTCATGTAAGAAAAAGTAATCATTTGGGGGGGGGAACAAAAACTGCTTCTTATTCTTATATTATATCCTCATTTTGAGTTCTTTAAACCTGAATCTTAGAAGGAAAGGCCTAACTAAGATATATTCAGAGGTTTTCCCCTCTAAGTTGATAATACCTGCTGCTAGTTTGGAAGTGGCCCATCCTACCGCAGTCCAGATTCTTAGAGCTCCTTGAGCTGTACTGGAAACCCTCAGAGGGAGTTCAAAGACCCATGCTGGGGGCTGCCTGGTTAGGTGGTATTAATCTAGCTCACCTCCTCCCACGGTATAATCCTCTTTTTTTTTTCTCCTCTCCTATGCATCCCTTTGCCACATCCTTTGAGCTGTGAATATAAATCTTTAATACAGGTTATATGGTATCGTCCTTTTCCTGAAGGAAAAAGACAGTTTTGGATATAGGCAGTTTTGCCTCCAGGGGATTAGGTAAGATGGGCTTTTTAAAGACTGACTATTTATTCATTTATTCATTCACTCATTCCACAAATATTTATTGCCTTCAGACACACTTAAAAGCTAGGGATAGGATGGTGAGCAAAAACAGATCCAGTTCCTGACTTCCTAGGGCTTAAGGGCTAGTACGGAGGAGAGACTGTAATAGATGATCGTACACATAAGTGTAAATCTGCAGCTGTGATGAGTGTTATGAAGGGAAGGTCTAAGGCTTCGTGAGCACAAAGCAGAGATGAGGTCTACCAGGGGAGTCCAGGAAGGCTTCCCTGAGGAAGTGGCAGCTGGAGCTGAGCACTCAAGAGCAAGACGGAGGGGCAGAGCCGCAGGCAGAGAGGACACCAGGGCCTGCTGAGGAAGGAGCTCGGCAAGCAGGAAGCTGGGAGACAGCCAGTGCGGCTGGAGGGGCGGCGGGGAGGGATCAGAGGAGTCTGCAGAGGCAGGAGGGGTCAAACCCAGCAGACAGAGTCAGGCAGCTTTCACTTTCCAGTGAGTGCTGGGAAACCCAGGAGGGTTTTAAACAAGGAGGTGATGATTTGGATTTTCAGAAAGTTCAAATATCACAAAAGCACATATGTAATCCACACACATCCACTAATTAAGCTCCTCTGGTCGCTCAGCCTAGCCCAGGACTCTGTTCTTAACAGCACCAAAAAGATAATTCATTCAAATGGATGATTTAACTATTTGGTATAATAGGCAGAATAGAGGAGTCACACACAGCTCCTGGGCTTTTCTCTCTTTGGGGACCTTGATCTAGTCACTACATTCCTCTACCCGCCACCCCCTTTCCTGGAAGGTGGGGCACCAGGACCACTCATCCACACAGACTCTGATTAGAAGGAAAAAAAAGATACACTTTAAAAAACCCAAGTGGCCAATAAGCATGAAAGAGATGCCGATAGTCATTCATAACCGGAAAAATTAAAATGCATTCAGATTGGCAAAACATCATTGCTGGCAAGGATGTGGAACACCAGGAACTCATACTATTAAGTGGGAGTGTAAACTGGTACAACCACTTTGCGGAACAATTTGGCAGTATCTGGAAATACTGGAAATGTACACACTGTGACTTAGCAATTCCACCCACAAATACATACCCTAATTAACACAGCACAAGGAAACATCCATAAGAATATTCATAGCTGCATCATTTCCACTAGGAACAAGCTAGAAACAGCCTAAATAGCGAGAGATGAAAGAAATGTGGTATACTCATAAAATGAAAAAACATATAGCAGTCGAAAGGGTGCAATATATTTAGCAACAAGGATAAATTTCACAAGTAAGTGAAATGAAACAAAAACAAGTTGAGATGGATACATTTGACACGACACATTTTATAAAATGTTTAATATACGTACAATCATACCATGCATTGCTTAGTAATACATTCATTTTTAATAAAAGCACAAAGATATACATGGATGCTAAGTGCCGTATTCAAGATAGTAGTCACCTCTAGGGGAAGGGAATGAAATGTGACCAGGGAAGGGGCTTAACTCGATTTGTATTTTAATAGCTTAAAATTGGTGGTGGGGACACAGGTAATTATTATGTTATTCATTGTGGCTTTTTGTATCTGGAAGATATTCATAACAATAACAAAAAGGACAGGAGGGAGGGAGGAAGAAAAAAACGTTGTTTTTTTAAATCAATTTTGCCAAAACAACAGAACCTAATTATACATAAATACGTCTTGAGAAGAAAAGGGATTGGCCCCTGCCTTGAAGCAGGTTCTGGGCATGGAACTAATCTAACTAACCCCATGATCTTTCATGAATCACCTAAGCACACCAGGTGTTGGTTTCCTCCTCTATAAATAGGAGATGCAATAGGTGATGTTTAAGGTCCTTTCCAGTCTAAAATCTCATAGTTTGCTACTGTACTCCCTCCCCCTCTCCCCATGTCAGTTGGGGCTCTGGCACTGGCAACACAGAGCCTAAGCCATGGTTTTCCCCACCCAGATCATATTTAATCCAAATTGAGGTTTTAAAATTTGCATTTACTTACTTACCTAGAAAATCTTATGTTTTTATTCTCTTGCTCACACTTGATACATGCATTCACTTGCTAGGGCTACTGTAACTAAGAACCACATCCTGGGTACCTTAAACAATTTACTTTCTCACAGTTCTGGTGGCCAAAGGTCTAAGATCAAGGTGTCAACAGAGCTGGCTTCTGAGGCCTCTCTGCTTGGCTTGCAGAAGGCCATCTTCTCCCTACGTCTACACTCTGTGCATGTCTGTGTCCAAATTTCCTCTTCTTGTAAGGGAACCAGTCATATTGGATTAGAGCCCACACTAATAGACCATTTTAACTTAATTACCTCTGTAAAGACCTGATCTCCAAATACAGACAAGATTCTGAGGTACTGGGGGTTAAAACTTCAACATATAAATTATAATGAAGAACACAATTTGGCCTATAACAACAGGGGAGCCCTAAATCTTCCTACCAACAGGTTTGTGGGAGGAGGTAGTGAAATTATTGATTGACTAATTTGAATTTGTTAACTACTCTAATTCTGTAACTGTTTACTTCTTGTCATTAAAATGTCAAACTTTTTGTAATTAACCTAGGGACAATGAGTATATAGGGCTGCTTAACATGGAGTAAATCAATTATTAAATTTAGCCATGTATGCTCCTCAAGCAAGATTAATTCTTTCGGATGTTGAAATTAATTTTCAACATCTTTTAACAAAAATTCATTCACTTTCCAGAAATAATCTGGTTGGAGAAACAACACACAACTGGTTTCAAGGACAATATCTGGTGCCAAAAAAGACATATATATGATTCCTCCAGCATATTACTTCAATATCTCTGCTAATCAAGAGACATCACAGTTTTGGAGTTAGTCCATAACAACACACACGGCATTGTACGATGTACAGTTGGCCAGTCTGTCCCACTTCCAGGGTGGTGCTCACTTAATTTAGCCCAGTGAGTGACAAATTGAACTCTTGGCTTAGCCCATGGAAGTCTCAATGTCTGCTAACCCAACAGGGCCTCCTTTCTGTAAGTCACGGGGAAGAGAGCCAGGTCTCATTAGGGCAAAACTATCAAAGGACACTGGGAGTCATGGAAACTGGCCATTTCAGAACAGTCAATATGCCAAAAGCTTAAAATGCCCCAGTGTTGAGTGGCTGAAGTACACTGTTCCTGTAAGCCACAAACACATCTATTTTAAACTTGGGGAAATTGTGGTTTTGGCCAGGTCATACCTTACACCAAAGGCAGGTGAGTACATCATCAAAGCATGTCCCAAAAGAACAGGTATTTATTAGATCCACCTTCATTTGAAAAAATAAAGGAGCCAGAGGCAACAGAGAACATCAAATATTAATGTCAGACCCTGGTCCCCCAAAATGGTACTTGAATAGGTAGTCACTGGTAGACAGATGCAAGTCCAGCCTACCCAAAGTCCTCCATGTGAATCTTAAGATAACCTACAATACTCTTGAAAGATGAAGGTCCGGGTTCTCAAAACAGACTTTGATGATTCAGACAGAGGCCTGCAATTACCTGTACCTTCAAGTGAAATCTAAACTGCCCCATGCTCCTCAACGAATAGCCACTGAATCTATACAAATGCTGTTTCTAATATAATTAACAGGGTGGGAATTCGGCAAGGAGCTCATGCTGTTTACCTTGGTTAAAAATAGATATTGGTGGCAGCATCAGGTGTAAATGTGAATGTCTCCTGGGAAACATGGTGTTGACCCTTGGGAATTATCCTGTTGACACCTTATGTCTTGTTATCAGTAAGTGGAAGAAGTGGTAATTATATCAGTTATTAAAAATGAAGCAATCGTGCTTTAAATCTGTGACAACAAAATTATTCTTATAGAGTAGGTCAGAATAAGTTCAGTAATTAAGTTTGCTTTTTTAAGTCATCACACTTCATAGAATTACCCAAGATCATAATACTTATATTTTCACCAAAGTAGGGTATGTGCATATACAGTTAACATTAAACTTATCTGTCATCATATATGAAATTAAAAACTTCAGAAAATTTCAAAATTTCATATATGAAAATACAAAAAATTAAGGCAGATTTTTCAACCTGTCCATACCAGAATCTATCACTCTAATGTACAGAAAACCTAACATCTTTCCTGTTTTTCACATTCTGCTTTAGGTGCCAGCTAATTTGACTTCAATTTCAAAGTAACTTTCTTTCACCAAGTTCTCAATGTGCTACAGAGAAACATTTGTCAAGTCAATGTGCTTAAAGCACCAGAACTTCAAATTGGAAAATCTAAGTTCATTGGATTTGCCAAAGAGCATTTAGAAAAACATTTTAAAGGACCAGCAAAAACCAACAAAGTACTTATGGTTTTAAAAACAACTTTTTTTGGAAAACTAGACATACATACAAAAAATTTTCTTTCCTTCTAAGATTCTTTTATAGAAATTTGAGTGGTGATTTATAGATTATTAACAACTGGAGGGGAGGGATAGGCCAGACAAAGAGATAGTTCTTTCCAACAGTCGCCAACTAAAAACCAGATCAAAAATGAAAATGTCACTTCTCTAAAATTATCAACAACAGCAACCCCTCCATCCTGTTCTCTGACTACCACTTCCTTTCTTCCCTCCAAACATCTCGATCTAACAATTCCTTGACCCCAGTGGACCTACAAGCCATTGACCCCATCCCTTTCCCCATCATTCACTATTTTCTGGTCCTCAAATTTCTTCTTAGCCAGCTTAGATCCATGGTCCATCACTATAATCACTTCCCTGCACACACCTTCCCCTCCCTAGCCTCACTTCTCATTTCATCCTGTTCACCTGTCAAAACACTAAACCTAGCTAACCCCAATCCTTACCTCTTCCACCACTGCACCAGTGCTTTTGAACACAGCTAGAGAAACACACTCAACTACACTGACAGCTCCCATTTCCAATCCATGGTCAGTCACCTCAAGCAGCAGAGCCCTTACAGCAGTCGGACAACCCTAACATACTTCCACACTACTGTCCATTCTTCCACTCCCCCAGACAACTATCTGATACCTCACCCTCGTTTCAAATCGCCAATCTCACTCCCTGCTGATGAAAGACAGGCAATCAGAAGAGAACTTCCACGAGGTTTCGCCACTGCACCTACTTACCTGGCACTGGGCCCATGCACAGGATGCTGCCTTCCCTCTTGTTACTATGGATGGCACGTCCATCTCCTTGTCTAAGGCCAACGCCCCAACTGTGCACTAGACCCCATTCTCTCTGATCCACTCAAGGGCCAGACTCCAGCCATTCTACTCCTTTCTCCTGCATCATCAGTTTTCCCACTCTAAGCATCCATCAGTATGTATGGGAGCAAATGAACAAGCCATATTTCCCATCTTTAAAAAAATAACTCTTGAACCCCTGTTTCCTTTCTATAGTTTCTGTCCCATTTCTCTGTTCCACATTACAGTAAAACTCAAAAAAGTTGTCTCTACTTGTTGTCTCCAGTTCCTTCTATTATTCCTTTTTTTTTTTTTTTTTTGAGACAGAGTCTCACTGTGTTGCCCGGGCTAGAGTGCCGTGGCGTCAGCCTAGCTCACAGCAACCTCAAACTCCTGGGCTCAAGCAATCCTTCTGCCTCAGCCTCCCGAGTAGCTGGGACTACAGGCATGCGCCACCATGCCTGGCTAATTTTTTCTATATATTTTTAGTTGTCCTATTAATTTCTTTCTATTTTTAGCAGAGACGGGGTATCGCTCTTGCTCAGGCTGGTTTCGAACTCCTGAGCTCAAACAATCCGCCCGCCTCGGACTCCCAGAGTGCTAGGATTACAGGCATGAGCCACCACGCCTGGCCTCTATTAGTCCTTAAATTGATTCCAATCTGTCTCTGGCCACCATGGTCCCACTAAACTGCTCTTGTCACTGTCACCAATGACCTTCATACCACTACCTCCAATGGTCAAGTCTCAGGCCTCATCATGCTTGCCCTCTCAGCAATATCTGAGATGGGGTCATTTCCTCTGTTCTTGAAATGCTTTTACCTTTTGGCTCCAGAATTTCATCTCCACTACCCCATTGGAGGCTTTTTTTCCTTCTAGGCTGAATCCTCTTCATGTCCCAAGTCTCTAAACACTGAAGGGCTCCAGGGCTTAGTCCTAGAACCTCTGAATCCAGAGAACCTTGCTCTCGGGTACCTTCATCCAGTCTCACAGCTTTACGTACCAACTACATGCTGATGTTTCCCAAATGTATATTCCCAGCCCAGATCTTTCCCTTAAACTCCAGCCTTATAGATTCCTCTGCCTTTTCTACACCAGTTCTCAGATGTCTAACAGACACCTCAATCGTACTATGTCCAAAACCAAACCTTTGATCTTCCCCTCCAAACTTGCTCCCTCTACAACCTACCTCACCTCAACAAACAGCAACTCCATCCTTCCAATGGCTCAGACAGAAAACCCTTGATTTTTCTCTTTTCTGTCACCTCTCACATCCAATCCATCATTAAATTCTGTTGGTTCTATCTTCGAAAAATATGAAATACATAAAGACACATTTAAAATGTGATCACTTCTCGGGCTGGGCACAGTGGCTCACGCCTGTAATCCTAGCACTCTGGGAGGCAGAGGTGGGAGGATCTCTTGAGCTCAGGAGTTCGAGACCAGCCTGAGCAAGAGCGAGACCCTGTCTCTCTCTTCTAAAAATAGAAAAAATTAGCCGGGCATCATGGCATGCGCCTGTAGTCCCAGCTACTTAAAAGGCTGAGGCAGGAGGATTGCTTGAGACCAGGAGGTTGAGGTTGCTGTGAGCTAGGGCAATGCCACACCACTCTAGCCCAGGCGACAGAGTGAGACTCTGTCCCAAAAAAAAAAAAAAAAAGTAAAATGTGACCACTTCTCACTACTGCACAACTAACACCATCATATGTCAACCGGATGAGCAAGAGCCTCCTACGTGTGCTCTCTGCCCCCCACTGCCACTTTCAACATGGAGGTCACAGTGACCCCTGTAAGTTAGATTATATCACTTTTCTGTCAGAATTCTCCAATGATGTTCCATCGCTCTGAGGAAAAGCCAACGTCTTTGCAATGGCCTACAAGGTCCTGCGGTTGACTTACCTTCAACCACTCCTCCCCTAGCTTCCTCCACTCTGGCCACCACACTGGACTTGCTGTTCCTTGAACATGCGAGGCACACCCCCACCTCAGAGCCTTTCACACGCCACAACCTCAGCCTGGCTCACTCTTCCTCTGAGAGCCACATGCTACCACCTTGGTTTCTTCAGGTCTTTGCTCAAACGTCACCTTCTGAGTGATGCCTTCCTAACAACTCTGTTTATAATGGCGATACTCCCTGTTCCCTTTCCCTGCTTTTGCAATCACGGATGTTTCTCCATTACAATACTGACAGTACAGATAAGCTGCATGTTCTTGATTTTTAGGTTATTATCTGTCTTCCTCCAGTAAAACGCGAGGGCAGGAGAGCAGAGATTTTTGTATACTTCTGTATCCTGACAGCGATCACAGCTCACTGTGACTTCAAACTCCCGGGCTCAAGCGACCCTCCCGCCTCAACCTCCCAAAGTGCTAGGATTACAGGCATGAGCTACCATGCCCAGCCACAACCTTTTCCTTTATTATTCATGCGTTTCAACATCCTGTTTAAGAAATCCTTCTCTACCGGATATATCTTTATGCCATTTCTCTAAAAAGAAACATACAGTACAAATCATGAAAGGAACTGGTAAGTCCGTTTACTTCTGCCTGACTAAAGACAACATAAATAAAGCTAAAAGACAAAAAAAAAAAAAAAAAAAAAAAAAAAAAAAAAAAAAAAAAAAAAAAAAAAAAAAAAAAAAAAAAAAAAAAAAAAAAAAAAAAAAAAAAAAAAAAAAAAAAAAAAAAAAAAAAAAAAAAAAAAAAAAAAAAAAAAAAAGGAGAGAAAATCCAAAATATATACAGATATCCTTGAAATTGGAAAGAAAAAGACAAAAACAAAACACAATTGAAAAATGGGCAATAATGATGACTTGGCATTTCACAGAAGAAGAAACTGAACAAGTGGATAATCCTAAAATGCTCACTTACTGCTGATCAGAAAAATGCAGATTAAAACTATGAAATAAATACCATTTTATACTCATGATACTGGCAAAAATTGAGAAGTCTGTCAGTAGTGAGTGGTGGTAAGGATGTAGATAAATTGTAACTCTCATACTTTTCTGGCAGATGCATAAATTGGAACAACTGCTTTATAGAACAATTTGACCACAACCAAACTGTCATGCATATACAAGGATGCGGAAGGATATGCGGAGTGTGGTATTATTTATGTAAACCTTTAACTTGTACAGATTATATTACCGTGACTACATACATGTAAAGTATTTTTTAAATGAATGAAAAGGATAAACCCTTAAAATAGTCGTTACTGCTAGAAAGGAAGGGATGTGAATGCATTACTGAGAAATATGAAAGGGACTTTATATCTGAAATGATCTATTCTTTATGTTTAAAAGAAATTTCTGATGCAAATATCACAAAAAGTTAACATTTTTTAAATCTAGGTGGTGAGTGCATGGGAAACAATGTCTCTGTAAGTTTGAAAATATTTTACAATTTTTTAAAAACTAGAATTCACAAAATCAATTACTTTTTTTGCTTTTATTATAAACAAGAAATGTAGTTTGTAAGATTTCTGATAAATAATTCTGTTAATAAATATATAAAAATGAATATATACGAAATTATGGAATACATATATGAATATATAAATCATTTTAGAAATGCTTTCTATATTTTCCTGTGTCTACATTTCCAACTAAAAGGCTGCAGTAGCCAATGGAGTACGAGGTGCAACCATTACTGACTCGTTAGGGAAGAAAGCTAAGCTTCTTGAGATAGCAAAGATTCAAAAGAAACAAGTAATTACTGGAAGAAAAGATATATGTAAACCAACCCAGGTTCCATTGTATTTTGAATAGTTTTCTTTCAAATACAATTTTTAAATCTCTCGGATATTTAATAAAGTGGCAAATCATTGTTTCTAACACCGGACCCAATAAATATTACTCGAATTAAAATTTAAGTGAACCTTTCCATCCTATGCAATCTCTGGTGACAATCCTAACCAGAAGTCAAATTCACCCTCCAAGCAATATCGCTTCAAAGTTTCCTTATCCAAGCCAAATTATCAAGGCTGCCAGTGTTCCAATTTGAAGTCCAGGAACTGCCAGGCATGGTGCATATATTACCAACAGGGAAAACAGAGACCACCTGGGAAGGAAAGGCCTTTGTGTTTCTGCTAAAATAAAAGGCGTCAGCATTTTCTTTCAACAAATCACTATCTAAAATGGCCTGGGGCCAGCAGGATCTCTGGTTACACAATCTCTTGAAGTATAAACAAGGTCTTGAGGATTCTGACATTGTCACTTTTGCAGAATAAGAGTTTCGAAAACATTCAGAAGATGAGGCATCACTTTGGCACTGAAGATCTCAAATGGAACCTGGCACCCAATTCCCATTTAAGACTTCCATCGAAGGACTCCCCTGGCTTGTGGAGAAAGATGACAGCATTTAGGGGAAGGGAAGACAGCAGGGCACAGGAAACATGAGACCACGCTCCAGGTGCCCAGGGAACTCCAAAGGGCCACTCTGGCTAATGTAGTCTCTTTATTGTAAAATGGGAATAATTATTTTCTTCACCTAATAAAGACCTCAGTAACTTTAAGCGAAAAGAACAAAGCAAAAATGAAAATGATCATGCCACAGCAATTTCTCAACACGGTTCCTCTCTGAGTTCCAAACACATCCCCAAGTACCCACAGGAGGCAGGACCAACTTATGCCACATGCGGAAGCGGGGAAAGGGAACCACCATTTGTTAATTATAGGCTACCACGATTCCCCAGTGCCCAGCGCACAGCAGGCACGTGACCAAATCCAGCTGAATCCTCAAAACAACCATACAAGATAGTATTGATAGATGATAAAAGACTAAGGAAAACCAAATAAACTGTCCAAAGAAAAGCAAACAAGCACAGAAACTACAACAAAAACCCAATGCCCAGTGGACCTAGCTTGCCAACCCACATCAGTCTGACGCCAAAGCACCCACTAATTCACCTATATCAGCGCTGTCCGATAGAAACATAACAAGAGCCCACATACGTCATTTTAAATTTTCTAGTAATCACGTTACAAAAGTTAAAAGAAACCAGGGAAATTTATTTTAATAATACACATTTTATATAACTAATGTATTTGAAATCTTATCAATTCACTATGCAAAAACACAAAAAATATTAAAACTGTTTACATTCTTTTTTCGAAATCTGGCACATATTTTACACTTACAGAACATTTCGATTTGGACTCGCCACATTGAGCGCTCACAAGTCACTTGTGGCTAATGGCTTCCATGCCGGGACAGTGAATGTCTCTGCCACACTGACTCCCATAAACAAAGAGATTATTCCTGAAGGCCAAAGACCAACAGGTATCCGTCCATCTCAGAGCTGGGGGTGAGGAGAGCCGCATTCCTGGAAGCACCTGTGCCCTCCTTCCCTGGGTCGGGGCATATCAGCTGAGAAGTTCCCTCCTCAGTGACACCTCCTCTGACCCGTGCTCACTCTTCGCTCCCACCCACTGCCCTCCTCCCCTGGGTCCTCTTTTATTTTCCCCAGAGCACTTATCACCTACTAAACTTGTTCATTTATTTGTTCACCGTTTATTACTCATCTCCCTCTCCCCGGCCAATTTAATTTAAATCAAATTGATTGATAAATGAATTTGATTTAAATTAAACTGATAATTTACATTATCAATAATTTAATGGTAGATTAAAACTAAAAATTCTATCGATCCTTGAAATAAAACCTTCTTTATAGGTAGACACCTGGAGCAATTCAATTGGGAACCCAGTATAGCTGACCATAAAATCCCATAATACCCTGACCCAAAACACTGTGTCTGAGTGATTCCTGCACACACACTAGCCGGGTTCCCCACAGGAAGCAATGCCCTAGGCGGCCACTGAGCAGTGGACATTCTACCACGAAAGGTGATAGGGCTCAGAAAAACAAATCTGAAAATTAAACCGTCAGGTAACAAAAGCAGCAGAGGAGCAGCGAGGGAAGAGGAAAGCATCGTGTTCACAGCCTGACAAAAGGGTAAGGAGCCCTGTGACTGCAGCAATACAAGCTCCTTTCACGCAGACAGTGACCCAGTTTAGCTGGCACATGAAATTCCCACTCGCGTTAAGGCAGGACCTTTACAAGGCATGTAAATTTGTACTCCAAACTCTTAGAGAACATTCGACATGCTGCATGCTTTGCTGGTGATATTAAATACTAATTCATTTACTCAAGCCTAAACTAAAATATCTCTAATTTGTTAGTGAAATAAATGAGGCACAATATTGTGAAAAAAAACTGAAAAAAAGTGCCAGAATCTGGTCTGAGGTGTCTACATAAGTAAACTCGAATGAAAAACCGACTAAGCAATAAGTCATATTTGTATATATATCCCTTCCAAAGCACTTCCACATGCAGTGTATATGGTCTGTTCAATTACTGTTTTTATTATTATTTTATTATTATTATGCCCATTTTAAAAGTGAAGAAAGGCTCAGATGTAGTAACTTTGCATGAATCAAAGTTTAGCCAGAAATGGCTAAAACAATACTTCGACTCAGATCTTTGATACTAAATCCATTGTTCTTTCTACTGCCTCAGAAACCACATGATAATTTTGGTAAAAGTGAGTATTTCTATAATTTACCAATCCTGCAAGGTGGTGTTCCATTCTGGATGTATAACCAGTGTGTGTACATACTGACAAAATCCCAGCTCTCCTACTACACTAACTGCATGATAATGAGCAAGATATTTAGCTTCTTTGAGTTTCAGTTTCTTTATCCATAGAATGGGTATAATAATGTCAACTGCACAGGGTGGTCAGGGTTAGATGAGGGGGAGGCTTTGGGTTAGCAAGGAACAAACAAGATTCCTCTGTCGAGAAGAAGTGCGTCCATGAGGGAGACAAAGATATAACAAACGACTTCAACATGAGTGGTAAGAGAGAGGAACGCAAAATGCATGGGAGCAAATCTGAGCTGGGTTTTGAAGTCCACGCAGTCAGCCAGGACAAAAGGAACAGCACGAGGGAAAGCAAGGAGACAAGGGAAAGCGTGGACTGCTCCAGGAACTCCAAGAATGTGGGATCACTAGAACAAAGAGTGGACAAAGAATGTCAAGAAACGGTCTGGAGAGGTGAAGGAACCAGGTCACACAATGGCATCAGTCACACAGAGGAGGTTGGACTTTATTCCCTACGGGCTGGGTTGCCATCGAAGACTTTTAAAGAGTGTTAGATGTTAACAGGTTTTGAATTCTAGATAAGGTACAGAGGGAAAGATGGATATAAGGGGGACAACACTGGAGAAGGAGATAGTGGAGAGGGGCGATGAGGGCCTGAATTTAGTGACGTGGTGGCAGAAAGGAGAAGGACGGATATGGAGGAGAAAGAGTTATGACACACGTCTATGATGCTTGTGTTTATGACTTGGGTACCTGAGATGGGAAACAAATGAGGGGCTTCAGGTTTTAGGGAGCAGGGGGCCAGTTTTGTATGCACTGAACTTTGTGATGTCTGTGGGGCACCTAACTAGTTATGTCCAGTAGGCATCTGGATAAAAGAATATGACACATAGGAGGAAAGACTGGGATGGAGACGCACGTTTGGCAGCCAGAGCATAGAAGTGACAGTTAACATGTCAAGAATGAATGAAACCAGTTAAAGAGAACATGTGGAAGAAGAAGGTTTTGGAAAGAATCCAAGGAAACTGCAACACTACAAGGGTACACAGAGAGCCAGCCCACAGAGGAGATGCCACAAGAAGGGGCACAGGGACACATGAGAAGGATCCAAGAAACCTGGGGATGAAGCATTTTGATGTGTCAATGGCCGACAGCAACTCTACTACAAAGTCATTCAGCTAGGAAAGGACGGAAAAAAGGTCTCCACCCCATTAATCAATGACAAAATCACTAGCACTCCTTCGGAAAGAAAAAAGAGGGAGAGAGCAGTTTCGTGGCATGGCGGGGCTAGTACCAAATAACTGTGGTAGAGAAGTAAATAGAAGGTGACGAAGCAGAGCTATGGGAGTAGGTTTCTTTTTCAAATGTGCGGCATGAACACAGAGGGCAGTGGTGCAAAATGGTTCTGGATCAAAGCCCCAACGTCGGTCAGGAGACCATGGCATTAATGGGAGCCAGCCTCATTGCCAACTGCACCAGCCGACAGCCACAGTGGAGAAAAGGCGAGAGGAGGCTCACTGGGCAGTGTGGGGAAAGGGATGCAACGGGACAGTACCCGGCCACCACGGCAACCGGGTAGGAGACGCAGGGAAAAGGCGAAAAAGAGGACGCGTGTGAGCTGGTGGGGGAAGAAGTGGAGGGAAAAGGGATGAGTATGAGATGCTTGCTCCGTAGCACCCTCTTCCAGGCCGCCTCCTGCAGAAAACCAACATGTCACCGCAATCCAAGATGGGCTCAGGGGACTTGAGTGCGAGAAACAGGATTCACACTAACAGAAGGGAGGGATGCGGGCTCTGTTAACATCCACTCCCCGCCTCCCCCGGCCGCTCCGTCCCCTCCCGGAATCCGGGTTGCCGGGGTCTGCCCTGAGCACTCGCGGCTGCGCTCGCGTCTCCAAGGGCAGCGACAGGGCCGCCTCCCTTTCCGGAAGTGAAAGGCCACGTCTCCGTCTGCACAGGCCATTTCTCTGATGTGTCTGCTTCTCCGGGAACGTGTGCGCAAAAAGAAACCCGGGGAGCGCTGCGAACGGTAAACAGTAATATGCGCGGCGAGTTGAAGAGGAGGAGACAGGAGCAGGACAAATTTAAAACTGAGGAAAATTACAAAAGAAACTGTATCATGAGTAAATAATAATATTAAAAATAGAAGGAAAAAAAACAACAAATAGAAAACCCTCGACGCCAGAATCAATTCTTTAGCTTAGTGTTCCTCAGAAAATATATCGACAGTCCTACATCTAAAAACTATCGGTCCAAACTCTTTCTTTCGATTTTTTATTTTTTCCCTTCCTTTTCTATCGTGCAGCTCGGGGGTCAGCGACGCAAGGCAAGAGGGCAAAGTCAGCCCACAACTCGCTCTTGTATGGCCCAGGAGCTGTAGATTTTTAAAGGATTATAACAAATAAACAAAACTAAAGTAGAATATTCAACAGAGATTTGTATGTGGCCTGGGAAGCCTAAATTATTTACCGTCTGGCCCATGACAAGTTTGCCGACCTCTAACACGGAGGAAGACCCTGCTGCCCCGCAAGGCAGAGGCGTTCTGAGGCCACGCGGTCCCTCGCTCTGCCGCAGGGCTCAGTGACAGTCGTTTCTCTTGGCTCCGAGTCCAGGGCGCTTTCCCAACCACCACACCAAACGCG
>RJWJ010017610.1:0-32667 GCA_004363605.1 Indri indri | reverse complement strand
GTTTTTTTTTTTTTTTTTTTTTTTTTTTTTTGAGACAGAGTCTCACTCTGTTGCCCGGGCTAGAGTGCCGTGGCATCAGCCTAGCTCACAGCAACCTCAGACTCCTGGGCTCAAGCAATCCTTCTGCCTCAGCCTCCCAAGTAGCTGGGACTACAGGCGTGTGCCACCATGCCCAGCTTATTTTTTCTATATATGTATTTTTAGTTGTCCAGATCATTTCTTTCTATTTTTTAGTAGAGACGGGGGTCTCGCTCTTGCTCAGGTTGGTCTCGAACTCCTGACCTTGAGCGATCCACCCGCCTCGGCCTCCCAGAGTGCTAGGATTACAGGCGTGAGCCACCGCGCCCGGCCTTGTCTTTACTTCTGTACTTTAAACTTAAGAGTTTTCCTATTTTATATCTAGCCTGCTGTTCATGTACAAGGTCAGGAACCTTTGACTGCTTCCATGTTGGCATCTGCCCCTCCTCAAGAGCAAAAGCAAATGTTGGGTAAGTACCTTTGTCCTCCTGCCTAGTTAGTTACAAAGAGACTAGAAAATATAAAGATCACTTAGACACACTTTGCACCTAAAAATGACAGGGCAGTGGAATTTATCTGAATTCACATGAATGATTATGATGGCACATTTGGTCTGCCTAACTAATTAGCACATTGCCACACTGGAAAAGAAAAATTTTTTTCTTGGAGCCACAGTGTTTTATTATGAAAACTTTAAAAACAAAATGATCATTTCTAATTTAATGAAAAATGTTATTTTTTATTTTTCTGTGCACGAATTATATGCAACTTGAAATAGTTCTCACAGCTCCCAAGGTGAAGAGACATGCAAGTTACATTTGCTTTTACAAGGCTCTGAGCTCAAAAGTAGTGTGAGTTAAATACAACTCACATGGCAGTTAATGTGTTAAAATACTGGAAAGCTAATAAAGAAGGGGTGGTGTTAGTAATGGATAGGGTATTGGGGCATTACTTACCATGGACCCTACTCCATTTTTGGGAGAAGAAATTTGAACCATATAAAAAGACAACTTTGAACTTTGCCCAAGCATAGATTTAACAACCTAATGGTAATATAGTTTAATTGGCAAACTGATAATGCCAAGAATTAACAGCCTTGTGGTGGATCGTACTGTTCTTCTGAACGACATAGGAAATAGTGGATTATGGATTAGCGCATAATATGCTATATACATAAGATTCTTAAACTCCAGTTTAATGAGTGCCATTAAAATTTTCTTAATTGAAGGAGTTTTTGAATGTTTTTGTTCTAGGTGAACGGCTGTTTCCTCTTATTCAAGCCATGCACCCTACTCTTGCTGGCAAAATCACTGGCATGTTGTTGGAGATTGATAATTCAGAACTTCTTCATATGCTTGAGTCTCCAGAGTCTCTCCGTTCTAAGGTGATTTAAATTTACCATTTACCTAGTTGCCTCTTATACTGTATATTTAAGGTTTTTTATAGGAACTTACGTCTATAGAATGTTTACATAGTGCTTTGTACATACCATGTACGTTAAGAGCTTTATAAGTATTAATCGTAAATCTGCATAATAACATGGCACTATTACCCCATTTTATGGATAGGGAAACTGAAACAGGTTGAAAAAGTTACCCAGCACTTATACAGCTAGTGAGTGGGAGAATTGGATTCAGATCCAGTCAGTGCTGATACTTGTCAACTTTTTTTTGTTTTTGACAGGGGAAGAGTAAGAACTGTTAGGGGATTTCATAATTCTAGGATAGTGGTGTAATGGGCACAAAAGGGCATGGATATAGTTGAAATGCTTTGGGATTTTTAAAATTACAATTCTTTTCACTTTCATTTGAGGAAAGGAGTTTGTCTTTGATGGGAATTTGTGTATGTATCAATTTTTGAAACTCTATTTCCAGTTACTGCTCTTCTGAGCCAACTTGTTCTTCTTTTTTTAGGTCGATGAAGCTGTAGCCGTACTACAAGCCCACCAAGCTAAAGAGGCTGCCCAGAAAGCAGTTAACAGTGCCACTGGTGTTCCAACTGTTTAAAGTGAGTTTTCCCTCTGGTTTATTATTTTAAGCTTTTATAACAGTTTGTTGAGCATATTTTGAAACATACATAGCAAAAATTCATTTTACAATTAATGTAAATATTGCTAATTTTTCACAGAGAAGTAGAAATACAGTGGAATTGAGGAAAATTTTACCTGTTACCCTGGTGTTGACTTGCTTTTTAAAATCTTGAAAAAGACTTTTTACAGTAGTTTGTATTAAACAGCCTTTAACAGGACCTGGCTTTTGTAGTTTTGTGTCTTTCCTTATTGGGTGGTGGCTACACCAGTTGTCCTTGGGCCTCTACTGTTGCTTTTCATTGCTCTCAAGAAACAGGGTAATGTAGCTGCACAGCTGTGTTCAGCTAGGATCAGGACCAGGATTGGCAAACCTTTTCTATAAAAGGACCAGATAGGAAATATTTTGGGCTTTGTGGGCCATGTTGTCTGTGTTGGAATTACTCTGCTCTGATGTTACAGTGTAAAAAAGCAGCCGTAGACAGTATATAAACAAACGGGTATGGCTGTATTCCAATAAAGCTTTATTTATGGAAATAAGGCAGCACATTGAATTTGGCCAAAGGCTTTAATTTGCTACTGACAAGTGCCAGTATTGGTCATCTTAAATTTTTTTTTTTTTTTTTTACATTTACAGATTGATCAGGGACCACGAAAAGAAACCCGTGCTTCACCGAAGAAAAATATCTAAACATCGAAAAAACTTAAATATTATGGAAAAAAACATTGCAAAATATAAAATAAATAAAAAAAGGAATGGAAACTTTGAACCTTATGTACCGAGCAAATGCCAGGTCTAGCAAACATAATGCTAGTCCTAGATTACTTATTGATTTAAAAACAACAAAAAAACCACAAAAAAATAGTAAAATATAAAAACAAATTAATGTTTTATAGACCCTGGGAAAAAGAATTTTCAGCAAAGTACAAAAATTTAAAGCATTCCTTTCTTTAATTTTGTAATTCTTTACTGTGGAATAGCTCAGAATGTCAGTTCTGTTTTAAGTAACAGAATTGATAACTGAGCAAGGAAACATAATTTGGATTATAAAATTCTTGCTTTAATAAAAATTCCTTAAACAGCGCATGGTTTTGCTTTTTTTTAAATTTCTCTTTGTAATTGACATGCATAAATAGATAGTATCTTAATGGTGCTGAGCTGGCCATAGCTGACAGAAGAATCTTCTTTCATGAAAAATATACTGTTGGAAGTCAAGGGTGTCTTGGTTTTATGTGAAAAGGGCACAGTTGTCCTCTGTTGCATTTTGTGAATTTAGATTACCATAGTAATTCTTGAACCAATCTGTATTTGTTAAATGATCATAATATTTTATGCACAAAACTGATAGCCATCAATTTTTTTTGGAGACAGTCTCGTTCTGTTCAGGCTTGGAATGTGGTGGCACTGTCATAGCTCACTGCAGCCTCTGAACTCCTGGGCTCAAGAGATCCTCCTATCTCAGCCTCCCAAGTAGCTGGGGCAAAATGTAGAGGTCACCACACCCAGCCACTTTTTCTTATTTTTTTGTGGGGTCTTGCTATGTTGCCCAAGCTTATCTCAAACTGTGAGCTGTAGCGCCCAACCTGATCTTCATCAATTATTGAAATTACCCCAGTTTATCACTATATTGAGGGTTCTAGGCTTGATCATTGGCTTAAATCCTTATTTATATGGTATAAAATAGTAACAACCACTAATCTGTCTTTGGAGAAAAGGATATAGGTAGTATTTATAGGCTTTGATAGAATTTTTATATTGATTAAATGTTCACAAGTTATGATTAGTTTTAAACCTTACTTTTTTTTTTGAAACAGAGTCTCGCTTTGTTGTCCGGGCTAGGGCTAGAGTAAGTGCCGTGGCGTCAGCCTAGCTCACGGCAACCTCAAACTCCTGGGCTCAAGCGATCTTTCTGCCTCAGCCTCCCGAGTAGCCGGGACTACAGGCATGCGCCACCATGCCCGGCTATTTTTTTTTCTATATATTTTTAGTTGTCCAATTAATTTCTTTCTATTTTTAGTAGAGAAGGGGTCTCACTCTTGCTCAGGCTGGTTTCGAACTCCTGAGCTCAAACAATCCACCCGCCTCAGCTTCCCAGAGAGCTAGGATTACAGGTGTGAGCCACCGCGCCCGGCCTTAAACCTTATTCTTGAAAGGTCTTTAATTTGGTAGTTCATGATCGTGACTTAATTTTAGCATACCATATCATCCAAAGTACTTGAAGATGTAGGGGTTCTATTTTCCAGAAGATGGATCTAGATCTGGCCTGGGGCCCAGGATATCTGCATAAAACTAATTACAGTCAATTTGCACTTTTGAGAAAATGGTCCGGTTTTAATCTCTGTCACATTCTGTACATACTACTGCCGGAGTTAGCTAAATTGCACATGTGGTTATCTCGTGTCGTGCTAGAAACAGCTCTATTGTCTTTGGGATTAAATAAATCCAAAAAATAAAACCCTGGCTTGTAACAGTGACAGCTCTCCTTGCTGATGAAGCCTTGCGAAGGAAGCCTCTGTACCTAGAATGCTTTTTCACTTTGGCTTTCTCTTGAAATTTAAGATGATAACAAACCCCACTTCTACCCTCTGGCCAAATTCTGCTTCTAGTGGGCATTCTGGTCATTTTGCATTTTGTCTGACCATGGACCCACCCTTCAGGGGGGCTGACAGTTCATTGAGACAGTTTCTTTCGGGTCTGTGAAAGATTTTCTTCAATACTTAATGCAGAAAAGTATATACCATATTTTTCAAAGTTTTAATACAAAATGGTTCACATTTTGAGGTTTTAAAAGAACAGTTTGAGGCACTTTAGAAGGTGAATCCGTAAGTTCCTGTACTGGTTCCAGAATCAAGTGTTGCAGATAATGGTTTGCACAGACTAGCTTTCTTTGTATGTTGGGTTGTTGGAATTATTTCTAGTGGGATACGAAGTTAAATCATGTTCATCTGTTCTTGAAATGTTTTCATTTTCTTAGGCTATGTAACAAATGACTGTCGGGCAGTAGCTTACAAATCTGGAAAGTAGACCTTTGTAATCTTGGAGGAATTGTTTTAGGGAAAATTAACATAATCGATCCTCATTATTTGTGGATTCTGTATTTGCAGATTTGCCTACTCAAGTTTATTTGTAACTTCTAAATCAGTGTGCATGCTGCATTCATGGACACATACAAAGCAGCAAAATGTTTGAGTCACCTGACATGCACAGGTACCCAGATGAGCTTGATGATGTTCCGTGTCCCTTTCATGGTCTATTTAGTGCTATGTTCTTCACACTTTTTGGATTTTTTTTTTTTTTTTGGTGATTTTGCTGTTTAAAATGACCCCCAAGTGTAGTGCAGAAGTGCTGTTATTCCTGAGCACAAGAAGGATGTGATATGCCTTATGGAGAAAATATGGGTGTTAGGTAAACTTTTTTCAGGCATGAGTGATGAGTTATAGTGCTGTTGGCTGTGTATTCAAATAGTAAATGTTAAATAAGGTATCTTAACAGAAACGTAAAACAAGGTTATGTATTGATCAATTGATAAAAATGTGACAGGCTCACAGGACCCCAGCCCTGTATTTCCCCTCAGGGCAACAGTTAAATTTACAGTTGCTATTCTTTATCTGAAATGTTTGGGACCAGAAGTGTTTCAGAATTTTTTGGATTTTGGAATATTTGCATATACATGATGAAATATCTTGGAGATGAGACTGAAGTCTAAATACAAAATTCATTGGCTTCATACACACCTTATAGCTTGAAGGTAATTTTATATAATATTTTAAATTTTTAAATTTTGTTTCAAGTGCTGTATAAATGCATGACAGAATTACAGGTTAACTTACTTTCAAATTTTAGGTGATACCTTATCCTCTGACCATCACAATCATGACAGGTTTGGAAAAGATTGCATTATCTACAAAGGCAGAAAAACCAACTTACTGACTTTGTTACAGACAATATCCACAGAAAATAACATGGGATATTAATTAGCTCTAACATTTTCTGTAGAGAAAAAGCTCTTCTCACTGGAAGTAAGGAATATTTGTATTTTTCAGAAAGATCCCACAAAATACGTAATCATTGATGAGATATATGTGAACAGCTGGATTTATGGTTTGTTTCTATACCCCCCTCAAGTAAAATAATGTGTGGTACGTGGAATATTTTTTATTATGCTCATTTCAAATTGCCAAGATGTGCCAGCCTGACATTCAAAAAAATTTTTTTTTTTTACTTTTTACTTTATTTTTTTTTTAATTGCAGTTTAGCTGCCCCAGCTGTGATCCCTGGGTGGCTGTCGCAAGCCGCAGTTGGATCCAAAACTTTTTATCAGTCCCTGAACCAGTAATATTTCCCAAGGTATTTAAATTGACAGAAGACACCATTTTCTTAAGCACAAAATTATAATGTAAAATGAATCAAGTGCCAGATTATATTCTAAGCACCTGCCCTTTCTATTTTTAACTTAATTTTTTAATACATCTAATTTTTTATAAATACTCATAAACATTGGTGACTGTTCTTCACAATACCAATTGTGATGCACTGATAACTTGGGTGGCACTGCATTGTGGCCAACGAGGAAAATTGTAAAATAGGTGCCTGAGGAACCAAGCTCATGTGCACTAAAAAAGCAGTTAGGGGCACCTGTATAGAGCAGTGATTCTTAAGGTGGGGGGCATGTGTAGTTTGAAAAATCATCGATTCATCTTTTTTGAACAATGAAAAATACCTGTTTTTGAATCAGTTACAACTGATATTGAGCATATGTTACATGTTTATGGATCAAGTGAAATCTTTACATGCACTATTTCATTTAATTCTTACAACCACTCTATGAGATTAGTTCAGTAATATACTCACATTTTGCAGATGAGGAAACAAACTTTAGGAACTGACTTGCTCGAAGTCACACAGTAAGTGGTGGTGGAGCTGGCTTTGAATCCAGGCCTACAGACTCTGTTCATGCTCTTAGGCCCTGCGTAAACTGCCTATAAACTACAAAAAGTAAAGGTCCATAAAAATCTCAGGTCCTTGGACTGCCTTCGGCCTGAGGGATGGGGGTGGAACACAGCAAGTTTTTATGCTTATTGAAGCATGCCAAAACATAGGATGCTTTTCTGTAGTCACATTTTAAGGCAGCCAAAAGGAATGAGAAAGTCATTGTTTAGAAGAAAAATGTCTTTAACCATGCTGGGTATAAAATTCTAAATCAGAATATTTTCCTTTCTCTGAGCATCTTTGACTGCCTGGGAATATCAAACATTCCTTTAGCAACCCTGTGATCATTTTTTTGAGCTTGTTTATATTCCTGTTCTAGGTTCTCCTGGAATTGATAGACACAACTGAAACCTTTCAATTAATCAGTTTTTTATAAGACCTGCAAAATTAATGATCTGACCTTGTATCACACTTCTGTGCCAATTAGGAAGATGTCAACCTTTTCTCAACAATCACTAAGAAATGTATTGGATAAAACACCAATTACTCTTACTAAAGAAGAAATTTTCAACAAATGGGGAATATTTTCTTTCAGTTGAGTA
Source organism: Indri indri (assembly GCA_004363605.1). NCBI lineage: Eukaryota > Metazoa > Chordata > Mammalia > Primates > Indriidae > Indri > Indri indri. The sequence continues at coordinate 25,091 of RJWJ010017610.1, read as the reverse complement.
ACAGACCGTTAGTTAAGTAGCAAAGCCCAGTCTAGAACCTTTGGCTCTCTGACTACAGGGTCTACGCTATTAACTTTTATTTCTGTTGCTAATTCTTTATGCAGATAGGAATTTTAAAAAATATTTTCTTTACCAATTATATTAATGGATAATGACTTTTAAAAGACATTTTTTAATTGTCTCTTAAACTTAGCTTTTGTCTGATCTCAGATGGAAATGACTGATACGTGTTTTGTGCCATGTGAGTGTAAACATAGGTGGTGTCGCAGCTCTTCTCTTGAAGAAACAAACCAGTGGACCTGTGGAGAGCTGGTCTTCTTTACCATGGGTGAATGCAGCTAGAAGACTTTTAGCATGCCGTAAACAAGCTTCGTGGAGCATTTCCTTCTAATCACATCTTCGATACATGGCAGTTCAGGACCATCACCCTTTGTCTTGCCTTGGGCTTTTAAAAAATTAATCCCTGTTTTTACTATACCCAGATTTTATTTTTGCATAAATTTAATTTAATTTTTATTTTTTTATCGAGGTATCATTTATATACAGCTGAGTATAAACATCTAAAGAGGATAGCTTTATAATTTTTGACCAGTGTTTATACCCATGTCATCACCCATGTAAAAATACAGAGCATTTTCAGCACCTCTGAAGACTCCCCTGTGCCCCCACTCAGTTAACGTTTGCTGCCCTTTGTCACCCTTTCTACCTCTATCACCGTACATTTGTGTTAGCTGTTTTGAGCTTCGTATAAATGAATTCACACATACGGACTCATGTCCTTGGCTGCTTTTGTCCAACATTACATCTGTGAGATTTGCCCATATTGTGTGTAGCAGTAATTAGTGCTTTTGCTGTATAGTACTCCATGTATGAATACACCACAGTTTATCCATTCTATTGATGATGGAAACTTGGGTTTTTAGTTCTTGGCTGTTAGGAAGAAAGCAAGCTTATGACTAGACCTCACAATAAGACAGCAAGCAGGATGTTATGGGCTGCAGTAATAATTGCTCTGCTGAGGCCACCAGCAGACTACAGCTTGATTGATTGCATTGAAACAGGGCCAGAAGCTCCAGAGACAATGTAACATTGATAATTGCAGGACAATCAATGTTTTCATATTGATTCTCAAACAAAGGGAAAATGTCTTCAAAAGCTCTGCAGAATCAGAGCAAGTCTTAAAATGTGGATTATCACTGTATTAAGAAAATGAAATATCTTGAAATGTATACTACTATTACTTTGTGACTTTAAAACAAACCCACCTATAACTTCCTTTCTCTTTATTCACCTTTTCTCAAACTTTAGGAAGGGCTTTTGCTATTTGAAGAAAGCGAAAGAGGCTAGAGCTATAATGACAATTACAAGGAGGATGATTCAGGGATTTGCACTGAAATCCACCCCTGATGTTAGGAACCTAGATGGGGGTGACTTCAGCAAAATGGAGAGAGCAGATAGCGGAGTCAGACCTATCTCTAAGAGCACGTAAGGGTAAGGGCATGACTGATAATTCTCTCTAGCTTCAGTGCTTGGCACATAGTAGGTATTCAGTAAATACTTGCTGAATGAATGGCTCAAAATCAAGTACCATTTTTTTTCAGGTTATGAATTTCTGAAATTAGAAACTGATTACTTGAGAGGTGGCATACTTTTTTTTTTTACTTTTCATTGAAATAATTTCAAACTTGCAGAAAATTACAAGTCTAGTCTTGAGAATTTTTACATACCCTTTACCCAAATTCACCAATGGTTATTATTTTGCCACATAACGCTTTTTCATTCTTCATACGTATTTTTTTCTGAACCATTTTAGAATGGATTGCATGTATCATTTCCCTTTACCTCTTAATGCTGACCTGTGTATTTCCTAAGAACAAAGATATCCTCTTCTATACAGTTATAGTACTTAGATTCAGGAATTGATACAAAACTTAGCCTCAGATCTCAATTTTGTCAATTTCTCTGATAATGTCTTTTAGGGAATTTTTTTCCTTCCAGTCCAGGATCATGTTTTGAATTTTGTTGTTTTCTCTTTTGGTTTCCTTAATCTGCAGTGGTCCCTAGGCCTTTTCTTCGTCTACGTGAAATTGACCCTTATTTTATAAGTGTTCCTTAGTTTGGGTTTGTCGGATGTTTCCTTAAGATTAGATTTCAGGTGATGCATTCCCAACCCAAATAATGTTGCATCTTTCCTAAGGTGTTACATCTGGAGGCACACTGTGTTCATCCGTTCCTCACTGGTGATCACTTTGGATTTTTTGGTTTTGTTATTTTATTTTATTTTATTTTATTTATTTTTTCCAGTTTCATGCTGGACAAGATTTGGTGATCACTTTGGTCTGGTTTTTCTACTGTAGAGTTACTGTTTCACTGCCTGTAACTCATTAGCAATCTGTGGAGAGACACTTAGAGATAATACAAATATTCTGCTCCTCATCACCCCCCTCCCCCCCCCACATTTAGCATTCATTAATTATTCTTGCTGGACTTGCCTTTACTAGAATGGTTGAAAGTGGTGGTTTTCTAATTTCACAACTCCCTTCACAAGTATCAGTTGGTACAAGGAAAGGCACCTCCCCACACTAACTGATTGATTGATTATCAGTATGAACTCATGAATTTCCGTTTTAAACCTAGAGTCACAATCCAATATATCCTGAGTTTGATGCTAACGTTTTCTCAAATCTGGCCCGTGGAAGCCCCTTCAAATTGGATCTTGTGTGCATTTAATAATCCCCCATCATGTTTTTTTATTCCCTTTCACCCAGGCTGGAGTGCAGTGGTGGGATCATAGCTCACTGCAGCCTCGAACTTCTGGCCTCAAGTGATCCTCCCACCTTGGCCTTCCGAAGTGCTGGGATTACAGGCGTTGAGCCACTGTGCCTGGTCCCCCATCATGTTTTTGAACACTTCCTCACTCCTTGGCTTCACAAAATGTTTGAGGCTTATCTTACACCTTCTTTACTCCAGTCTTTGGGACCAGACATTTCTCTAAGGAATAAAAACCAAGATCAAGGCATTAGGGTGTGCTCACTGCAACTGATTTGACATTGCTTCTAAGCCCTCTGAGAGTCAGATGTGAGAGTTATAAGAGTTCATACTGGTAACTCAAATCCCAATCCCCCACCTCCAAAGCATTCTTCTCTGCCTCCCCCCAGGCCAAGTTTGTATCTGCACTCCCCCGCAGCAGAGCCCTGGCTCCCAGCAGCATCTGCACGTGGACTCAAACTCCCTCCTGCATACAGCAGTGTCATAGCTGCTGCACCCAGACCTCTACAAAACCAAACTGCTATGAATAGTTCACAACTTGTATTTGCACATTGACTGAGCATGTTCAAAAGTTATTTGAGTAAGTTTTCCCCTGCCCATCCCCCTAGAGTGGTTATGACATTTATCTGAAATACAGTTGGGTTTCTTTGCTGTTTTTCCCCCAGTCTTATTAGTTATATTTTACATATGTAAAACATTAAAAAGCTTATTGTTGGAATTTTGTTCTTCAGATAAATTCCTGGAAATGGGATTGCTGGGTGGTGGATAAATTCCTGTGTAGTTTTCCTAGATACTGCCAAATTCCCTTCCACACCATTTTGCATTCCCCCCACGATGCATGACAGTGCTGTCAACGGAGCATATTGTTTGTGAATTTACACCACTCCCATGGGCGAGAAAAGGTAGCTCGGGGTAATTTTAATTTGCATTTCTCTTACTGTGAGTGAAGCTGAACATAGATACATATATATATGCCAATTTTATATCTTTTGTGAATTGTCTGTTCATGCCTTTGGCCCATTTTTCTATTGGGTTTTTGGTCTTTTTTTCCCCTTAATTTTTTTTTAACACATTAAAGACAGTTGTTTATTTTTTATAACAAATTAAGTTCATACATAATCTAAAAAAAAGCTTTCCAAAATTCATTTTATTAGCTCAATGTGCAATTTTTCCCCTTAATTTTAAAGACTGTTTTATATACTATATTGGGGATATTGACCATTTGTCTGTGATATATGCTGGGAATACTTTCTCCCAATTTGTATTTTACCTTTTAGCTTTGTTTATAGTGATTTTTTTGCCATGTGAAAGTTTTCTCTTAATGTAGTCCAATTTATCAATATTTTCTTTTAGTTCGTTTGGATTTTGAGTCATAGAAAGACTTTCCCTACACTCATTTTATGGAGAAATTCACCTACATTTTCTTCCACTATTTTTAGGGTTTTGTTCTTTATATTTAGATCTCTTTTTCTTGTATGTATATAGTATGAGGAATGGATCTAATTTTTTTTCTTTTTTTTTTTTTTTTTTTTTGAGACAAGGTCTCACTCTGTTGCCTGGGCTAGAGTGCAGTGGCAGCATCTTAGCTCACTGCAACCTCGAACTCTAGGGCTCAAGCAATCCTCCTGCCTCAGCCTCCTGAGTAGCTGGGACTACAGGTGTGCACCACCATGCCCGGCTAATTTTTCCATTTTTTGTAGAGACAGGGTCTTGCTCTTCCTCAGGTTGGTCTTGAACTCCTGGCCTCAAGTGATCCTCTTGCCTCAGCCTCCCTGAGTGTTAGGATTACAGGCATGAGCCACTGTGCCCGGCCGGATCTAATTTTATCTTTTTCCAAATGGCTATCCAGTTGTAAATATCATTTATTTAAAAGTTCATCTTTTCCCTTGTGACTTGTGATACCTCCTTTATCATACACTAAATTTCCCTTGGTAGTTGAGTCTACTTCTGGCCTTCCTGCTCTATTCCGTTAGTCTGTCTGTTCGCGCTCCAGAACCATGCTTGTTTCATTATACCAGCTTTATCATGTGGTTCAGTATCTTATAGTCCTAGTATCTCCTCACAGTCCTTACTTCTTAGTGTTTTTCCTAGCTGTCCTTGCACATTTATTTTTCTATGTGATTGTTTCAATTTGTCCAGCTCCAGGGGGAAAAAAAAAAAAAGCCCTTCCTGGTAATTATATTGGGATCACATTAAATTTATATATTTATCTTAGACAGAACTGAAACCTTAATGAAGTTGAAATATCCTACCCAAGAACAAGCGTCTATTTGCTCAAGTCCACTTTCACATCTTTCAAGAGTGTTTTATAGTTTCATTCATACAGGTTTTGGATATTTCTTGTTAACTTTTATTCCCAAATACTTTAGCTTTTTGTTGCTCTTGTAAATGGGGCTTTTTCTTCCATTATGTGTGCTCCCTGGTTATTACTTGTGTATACGAAGGCAATTGATTTTTTGTATGTTAGTTTTATAACATACACTGTTACACTGATTTTTTTTTTTTGAGACAGAGTCTCACTCTGTTGCCCAGGCTAGAGTGCCGTGGCGTCAGCCTAGCTCACAGCAACCTCAAACTCCTGGGCTCAAGCGATCCTCCTGCCTCAGCCTCCCGTGTAGCTGAGACTACAGGCATGCGCCACCATGCCCAGCTAATTTTTTCTATATATTTTTAGCTGTCCAGCTAATTTCTTTCTATTTTTTTAGTAGAGACGGGGTCTCGCTCTTGCTCAGGCTGGTCTCAAACTCCTGAGCTCAAATGATCTGCCTGCCTTGGCCTTCCAAAGTGCTAGGATTATAGGCGTGAGCCACCGCACCTGGCCTGATTTTTTTTATTGAGTTCATTTTATCATTTTTATCATTTTTTTCCTCTAGGGTCTCAGGTGTACTATTTTGCCATGTGCAAATAGAGATAGTTTTACATTTTCTTTTCCAATTTTTATGCTTTTGCTTTGTCTAATTGTATTGGTTAAATACCTCATCTGTAATGTTACATAGTAGTGGAGACAGTAGGATTCTTTGTCTTGTTTCTAACCTTAGTGGAAATGCCTCTAGTGTTTCACTGTTAAGTAAGAATAAGATGCCAGCTTTAGGATGGAGATGTATGTCTCCATATACCTACCCACACATACACACACACGTATAATTTATATAGGATATTTGTACACATACATATATGTATAGATGTATGTATTTTGAATAAAGTAAAATATATATGTATGTGTGTATGTATATCCATTGTGAATTGTGTCTTTATACAAGTGTCCTTCTTTGACTCATTTAATACTTTATAAGCCAATTAGAAAAATTTTTTCTTTTAATTGGTAAATTAAGCCTGTTCACATTTACTGATGTGATTGCTGTATTTGGTCTCATCTCCATCACACTAATTTGTGTTGTAAGTGCTAGATATGTAATGTTAGGCTTATGTTTTTCTTTATGTGGTACATCTTCTTGGCTATTTTTAAAATTTTCTTTTGGTATTTAAGAAAGAGTATATTTTTGTTCTAGTTATGTTACTTTTTTTTTTACTAAACCTTTTACTGTCTGGTCTGTTCATTTTTAATGATATCTTTTGACTTCTATGCATTAACTCTCAGTGATCTTATATTTTGCCGTCTCTTTTCTCTCTCCCCTCTCCTCTCAATTTTTATTTTCTGTTGTTTTGCCATTTGTTCTTTTTATTTTGGAAATTTGAAAATGTATACAAAAAGTAGAGAAAATAATGTAATAAATCTAATGTTCCCATCACCCATTTTCAACAACTCTCAGACTTGGCCAATTTTCTTTCATTTATATCCCCCCAACCCACATGTTCCCAGGTTATTTTGAAGCAAATTTCAAACATCGTATCTTTTTATTCATAACTATTTCAGAAAGTATCTACAAAAGATAAAGCCTCTTTTAAAATTATTATCACAATACCATCATCCCAGCTATAAGAAATTAAGAATTCCTTAATATCATAAAATGGCCAGTTAGTGTTCATATTTCTCCAATTGTTTTATAGTTTTTTGCACATGTTGGTTGTCTGAATCGGGATTTAAATGAGTTCTAGTTATTGGTATTGGTCAACATGTCTCGTAAGCCTCTCTTAATTTAAAGGTTCCGACTACTAATGACTAGGAATTCCAGGCACTTTTTGCTTGCTTATTGGCCATTCATATATCCTGTTTTATGAAGTGTCTGTTCAAGACTTTTGCCCAATTATTTTTAATTGGGGTTTTGTCTCCTTACCGTTAAGATGTGGAAGTTCTTTATATGTTCTGGATACAAGTCCTTTGTCATTTAAAGGTCTTGGATATTTTCTACAATTCTGTGACCTGCCTATTCATTCTCTTAATGCTGTCTTTTGATAAGATTTTAACTTTGATAAAGTCCAATGTATCAATTTTTTTATGTGGTTCATCCTATTATTATTATTATTATTTTAAGTGATGGGGTCTGGCTCTGACGCCCAGGCTGGAGTGCAGTGGCGTGATCATAGCTCACTGCAGCTGTTGATCCTGGGCTCCAGTGATCCTCCTGTCTCAGCCTCCCAGGTAGCTGGGATGACAGGCACAAGCCATTGCACCTGGCAGTTTGTGCTATTTATGTCCTTTCTTTGTGTTCTCAGTAATGTAAAGCTATTATACTTAATATTAATAAACTCCTTTATCATCGTTGGAGGCAGGGTGTAAAGGGACAGGCACCAAGCAGTACAACCTTAGAGACTAACCCAGTTAGCATATTTTTTAAAAGTGTCTTTATTGTTTTGACCTTCCTCTTATTTTAAAAATATTATCTCCTCTTAAAAACCAATTCAGGGCAGGCATGGTGGCTCATGCCTGTAATCCCAGCAGTTTTGGGAGGCCCAGGTGGGAGGATTGCTTGAGGCCAGGAGTTCAAGACCAGACTGGGCAATATGGTAAGACCCATCTCTACAAAAAAAAAAAAAAAAACCCACACCAATTCAGAATTTAGCAGAAAGTAAAAGTCCCTCAGAATTGAGTGTGTGGGAGATTGAGCTAGGAGTTAAATCTGAAGTAAAACTAAGAAGTGTCTGTTGCATCCTAAATAATGATTTTACATTTTTTTTTTAATTTTTAAAAAATTTTTATAGAGACAGGGTCTGGCTCTATTGCCCAGGCTAGAGTACAGTGGTACGATCATAGCTCACTGCAGCCTCCAGCTCCTGCGCTCATGGAATCCTCCTGCCTCAGCCTCCTGAGTAGCTGGGATTATAGGCATGCACCACCATGCCTGGCTAAGATTTTACATTTTTAAACAAGAGACTTTGACATGGACATATCAAAACAACCATGCCCATGTCTAAGCTGCCAAATTTTCCCTGAAACAGAGTAACTGAATCAAATGTCCTGCTTTAGTACTGAGCATGTTATTTTTAAAATTGAATTTTTTACTTTGAAACAATCGCAAAAGTTATAGAAAAGTTGGAAATACAGTACGAAGAATTTATTTTTTAAACCATTTGAGAGTAAGTTGCCAAACTGATGCCTCAGCACCTCAAGCATGTACTGATTTCCTGTGAAGACATTCTTCTCCATAGCCATAATAACACCATGCAAACCATTGCTACCATCTAATCCTCCTACCTCATCTAAGTTTCCCCCATTGCTTCAGTAACGTCCTCTATAGCAAAATGAGCTGGTTCAAAATCAGAAGTCCCATGTAGTTGTCATGCCTAAACATGAGCTGTCTCATTCGGTTTGGAGCAGTTCTTCAGTCTATCCTTGACTTTCTTTCTTTCTTTCTTTCTTTTTCTTTCTTTCTTTCTTTCTTTCTTTCTTTCTTTCTTTCTTTCTTTCTTTCTTTCTTTCTTTCTTTCTTTCTTCTTTCTTTCTTTCTTCTTTCTTTCTTTCTTTTCTTTCTTTTTTTATAAAAAATAGAGACAGAGTCTCACTCTTGCTCAGGCTGGTCTCGAACTCCTGAGCTCAAGTGATCCTCCCACCTCAGCCTCCCAGAGTGCTAGGAGTGCAGGCGTGAGCCACCGCGCCCGGCCTATCCTTGACTTTCATGGCTTTTCAAACATTGCTGGCCAGTTATTCCATAGAATATCCCTGAACTTGGGTTTGTCTGATGTCTCATTATTAGATTGAGATTGTTCATTTTCGGTGGGAATATCACAGAATCGATGCTGTATTCTTCTCATTACATCCTGTCAAGTGGCCCATGGCTTTGTTTTATGCCATTACTGATGATGTTCATTTTCAGTATTTGATTAGGTTGGTATCGGCCATTGTAAAGTTGCTGTTTTTCTTCTTGTAATTAATAATATTTTGTAGGGAATTATCTTGAAACTATGTAAATATCTGGTTCCTCATCAAACATTCAGTTTATTCATTGACTTACTTGTATCTGTATGGATTCATGGTTTTCTATTTTATTCAATGAGTGATAATCTGTTACTATTGTTATTAATTTTAGTGCCCAGATTGTCCCTGATGTGACTAGTGGCAGTTCCTTCAAGCTGGCTTCTGTGTCCTTTTGACATGTCTCCATTATTCTTTGAGTACTTCCTGGCTTTATGGTGCAAGATATTCCAGTCTTTTCTTATACTTTTCCTGCTCCAGTCCTGGAATTAGCCATTTCTCCAAGAAGCCCTGGTTTCTTTTAGTGCAAAATGGCATTGAGAAGCCAGGATCTGGGTGTCAGGTGTGCTCATATAGATGGGGGAGTTACTGCACCTAAGCTCCCTCAGTGAATAGAGCTAGGGAAATAGGAAGTATATCCAAGGCCTACTGAATCAGAGTCTGCAGTTTTAACCAAATCCCTAGGTGATTCATATGCATACTAAAGTTTGAGAAGTACTGCTCCCCTACACAGTAGACTACACTGTCCAAGCTGGCTTTCGAGTGTCAGACATTCCAACTGCATTTCAGGCATCAGGAAAGAGAAAGGGGCAAACGAATTCACATCCTGTTGAGTCAGTTCCCTTTAGTCCCAGAAATCTCTCAGGAGAAATCTGCTAATATTGCCTTAGCTTCATGGCTACATGCAAAGGAGGCTGGGAAACCTAGTCTTTTAGCTGGGCCCATTGCCCAACAAAAATAAAACTATGTTCTGTTTCTAAGGACGAAGGGGCTGATAGCTATTGGGTAGGTGACAAGAGTCTCTGTCCCTCTGGCCTTACTCGGTAGCAGCGTGCTGGGAAATTGTAGGCAGCAGCAGCCAGCACTGGGCACAGCGACCGATCACCCATATGTGGACAGAGGGGGTCACCATGGTCAACTCAGAATTGAAGCACAAAGGTAAAACCCCTACCCAAACCCCTTCATATAGATTTTGTTACCATCATGGCCACCAACCCCACCTTCCACCTGGCCCCAGATTGGAGCCAGGGCCGGAATTCAAGGAGTAACCAGGTAGAACAGAAAGTTTGGAAGGCACAGTTCAGCACAGTAGCTCAGCTGGCAGACTTGGGAAACAGACTGCCCAGGTTCAAAACCAAGCACCACTGCCGATCAGCTGTAGGGCTTCCAATAATGTATGTCTCCTCGCTAGGGCCCAGTGTCCTCGTGTTAAAATGGGGATGAGCGTGGGGCTAGCTTGAAGATGTTGTGAAGATTTAATGGAAATAACCATTATGCAAAGCTCTTGGAGCACCTGGCCAACAGTGAGCTCTCTGTAAACGTTAGTTACTAATTCTAAGTGGAGCTGCCATGGGCTAAGGTAGAACCTCCCTGGAGGCAGCGGCCAACCCTGATGGTGGGCTTGGGTCCAGAGACCTGTTCCACAGGAAGCACAGAAACCACCAACTGGGAAGTGCCATCAGTTTACTTAATACTTTAAGCCCTGTATTTCTACAGCTCAGAGAAGATTGCAACCAGTTCCATTATTCTAAACTCTTGTGACGAATACCCAGGACTTTCCTGTTTTGTTACTTTGTGGGACAGTATCTTTTCTTTCCCTGAGTTTGCCTTCCCTTCTTGACTATTTGAATTCTTCCCAACATATTTTTTTAAAACAGTGCTTCGAAAAAAGGAAAAAAAAAAAAAGACAAGCAAACAAACTGACGTGCTAGATGCAGCATTTGACTTTGCACACATCCTCTCCACAATAAAGCCTGCGGCCACCGCTGCCCCTTTGCAAACCATGGTGAGTCCGCATTTCTCACTGGATACCCGAAAAGTGACACTATCATTTTCTTAGACAAACATCCTGGGCAATTTGGCTTCTTTTACTTTGTCGGTAATACAACCAGTTCAGCTGAGTACATTAGGGAACCTTGGAAGACCAGTTCTGGTTATTTTAACCTCCTCCCTGGCTTATCACTTTGGTTTATAATTCTAACACATTTGCCAGTGGCTTCTAGCTGCCGCTGAAAGAAATACCTAAGATAAGCGAAAAGCATTTCTTATTCTTAAGATCTGTGTCTCTCTGACATAACAGGGAAAGATTTAAAGAATGCCAAAGGGTGCATGAGCGTGTGTGTCTTTGTGGGTGTTTATGCAAAACTGGGACTACATGTTCCTGTGCTGTATGACTTTAATTCCTTCTGCCACTTCCCAGATGGGCTGAACCTGTTGGAACTGATCCCTCTGCCCTCTTAACCTCTGATTCAAGATGGGGCCAAGATGCCACCTGGTTGGCACCTTGAGGGGGTAGGGAAGTGTCTGAGAAGAGTAACAGTGCCCCCCTGCTGGTGCGTTTTGATGACCGTGGACGTGACAATAGGAAACCTCACCCAGGGGCCTCCTGAAGCAGCAGGATTGTGTCCCTCGGTGTCTCGCCCAGTGGCCCACACAAACTGCTGATTAATGGCCAATACAAATGTGGCAATTGTTGCCAGTATCCCATGGAGGCCCGAGACTGGACCCTCTATGCTATCTCTGCAGCGGCTGTGTCTTCCGGGTATGGCTGGGGTCTGTTCAGCCTGTTTCCCCATTCCTCTTTTCCTCCTAACAGCACCCCCTTTTCTTCAGGAAATTTCTCAACTCCAGGTGAATCTAGTGAGTCTGATGAGTCACAGTGCCTGATCCGATCCATCGGTGTGAGAATGTGACCCAGCCAGGCCAAACTGCATCCCTTTGGACATTGTCGAGGAAGCTAGAAAGCTGCGGGTCATTCTGGCCACAACCTCCCCCTCACCTGCCGTATCCAAGCTTCCAGGTCTGCTAATTTTACCTCCTCGACTTCTTTCCTGTCCCCCTTCCCCACCACCCTAGTCCCAGCTGTTATCATCTATCTCCCGAACACCTGGGTGGCCTTTTAACTGATGTCTCCACATTCACTCTGAGCCATCTCCACCCAGCCCGCTGCAGCTGGAGTCATTCTTTCAAAGAGCGAATATGAGTGTGTCACTTCACTCACCCCCGATTTTGATCCTGGCTCCCCGTGGCCTTAGGATAAAGACAAAATTCCTTAATGTGGCCCACAAGCCCCATGGACTACTCCCTCCCCTCTTCTCCTCTTACCTTGCACGACGCTCTGCTGGCTCATTTCATTCTACTACTCAGACACTCCCGGAGCCCCAGTTTCTGGTATCGACATGCTGCTCTGTACATACTGGTCCCTCCACCCAAAATACCCTTCCCCTAACCTTTCACCTGGGTAACCCATCCTTCCAATCTTAGCTCAGACATCATTTCCTTGGGGAAACTTTTCCCAACCTCCAAGGTCGAATCCTCCATGTACACTCTCCCATACCATCTGTCTCTTCCTCAAAGCACGTGCCACAGTGCAATTTTGCACTTGTTGGACAATTGATTTATATTGGTTTCTCCCACTGATTATGAGCTTCATAAGGCTAGGCAGGGTGTATTTTTGCTCATAATAATTGTTGAATGACTGACAGTGAATGAATTGATCCAAGCAGTGGGTATCCAACATAGATTGGGCCAACTGGAGCCTTTCCCCAGAATTTCCCAAATCAAAGGTGGAAGAGAGTTGCTCTCTTTTCCTCTGGGATCACAAGATACAAGGAGGCAGGCTCTGGGCTGCAGATGCCCATCTTCCCTGCCTTATGGTTGGTCCTCACCTGTATGCAAAATAATATCTGGCAGGCCAGGCATGGTGGCTCACACCTGTAATCCCAGCACTTTAGGAGGCCAAGGTGGGAGGATTATATGAGGCTAGGAGTTCAAGACCAGCCTGGGCAACATAGTGAGACCCCATCTGTACAAAAAATAGAAAAATTAGCCAGGCATGGTGGTGCACACCTGTAGTCCCAGCTACTTGGGAGGCTGAAGCAGGAGGAGCACTTGAGCCCAGGAGTTGGAGGTTGCAGTGAGCTATGATTGGGCCATTGCACTCCAGCCTGGGTGACAAAGTGAGACGCTAGCTCAAAATAATGATAATACCTGGCAAGTAGAGAGGAAAGAAGGTCCTGCCAGGATGAGGTCCCTCACTCCATCCCCAGGCCCCTGAGCTCAGGAGTTCTTCCTTCAGGTCTCCAAGCCTCCCTGGGACATTCCCAGTTGTAGAAGCAATAGATCTCCAGTTTATGTAGGCTTGTTTGAGTTCGGGTTTTGTCGCTTGCAACAGAAAGATCCTTGGCTAAGGCAAGTTAACTCAGTGGCCTGGGCTTAGAGATGCAAGACTAGAGAGACATTAGGTTAGGACATTTAAAAAACAATTGGCCTGGAGGCAAGCTAAAAATTCTATTTGGTACGGCTAATTTGCCTACTGCAATTAGACTGCACAGATGCCCACTGTTATCTGCCATAGGAAAGGTGCTCCTGACCTGCTGGCAAGCATTTGGGGCATGGCTCAAGTGCTTTATTTGAATGCTGAGTACGTCTCTGCAGCAACACATCTAACCAGCCATCCAGTCATGCAACACGCATTCATTGTGCACCTACTATGGGCAACACGGACACTACAAGAAACAGAGTGAATGAGATTCAGTGCGCTTGAGAGGTTTAGAGTGTGGTTTGATAGGGAGTGTGGCATAAACATAAATAACAAGACAGAAAGTGTTCAGGACTACTGTCAGGGAGCTCACCCCGGAAAGGCTGCACGAGGGGCAAGACAGCACCCCTAAGAGCACAGACTTCAGAACCAGAACGACCCCAGTGTGAATGTCAGCTCTGCTGCCGACTGCCTGACTTCATCTCCTCTGCTGTAACGGAGGGATAATAATTCCCTTGCAGGTTATTAGGAGGATTAACAGAGATAAAATACATCAGCTGTGCAGCACAGAGGCATCCAGCAAATTGGAGCGAATGTTATTAGGTGCCCAGGTGGTACTTGGAGAACCACCTGGAAAAAGCCCCTGCCCAAAGCTATATACCCTCTCACCCCATGTAAACCATAGCACTTGAAACCCCAGCATCAGGGATTCAGTTTAGGGGTTTATGGTCTGCTTGCTAGAAGACCCCTGTTAAAATGCAAATGTGTTATTTGAAAGTGCTAATACAGTGAGTAATTAGAAAATGTAAACACGTATCAAAGATCAGTTAAATTGCTGGGCATGGCGTCTCAGTCCTGCAATCCCAGCACTTTGGGAGGCCAAGGTGGAAGCATCACTTGAGGCCAGGAGTTCAAGACCAGCCTGGGCAACATGATGAGACCTCCATCTCTAAAAAAATAAAAACGAAAAAATTAGCAAGACCCTGTCCTTAAAAAAAACCAAAAAACCCACAAGATCAGTTAAATTATCAGCGCAGAGAAGACTAGGAAGGAGGACTTGGAGAATAAGGGGCAAATGACAGTACGACCTGGCTGCATGCCATGCACTGTGGCACATGCTTTTCACGCCCAGTTGACCGTGCGCAATTGACCTAAGCTCTCGGTGGCTCAGTTTCCTCATCCGAGGAAAAGAGGAACCACCAGGTCCCCTCCCATCGGGGCAGATCAGGATGCCGTGGCACACCACCGTGTCCTACTTCAACAGCTAGGATGCCCACTGATGCAGCTGGAACCTTTTATGGTGGAAACCTGAAAGAAAAAGATGTGACGAGATCTCACTTACCTTGAGGAATTCTGTTTCTGAACTTCTCCCAGTTCTGCGAATGTCACCTTTTAAGGTGTGTTCTCTTCTGTTACACTTTCAAGGCCTAAGATGTGCTCTGTATCTAGCATTCTAAGGACAGATGAACTGACCATAAACCGATGCAGACAGGAAAGATATTTGCTTAAAAGGTCTTAAAGCAATGCAAACACGGAGACTTCTTGTTGCAGTAGTCCACAGGGGGGCATTGCACACCCATTCATAATTTGTGGAATTTTCCATTCCATCACTAGATGCCAGAAGATCAGAAACAATTCCTGCACACAGACAAGTGACAACTCTGTGATTTATCTCAATGGGCATCTTTCTGGTCTTTATTAATCCATACTCCTCTTCTGACTAGAGGGCAAAGGTAGATTTTTTTTTTTTTTTAAATCACTCAGTCTGAGATTTGGAGAGAATCTCGGGATTGGTGGAGCTTCCCAAACACTGGCCAGCGAGCTGCATCAGGATATCTGAGAAGCTCAATCCTCCGGGCCTGTCCCTTGGAGAACCTGACTCAATAGGCCTGGGGTAGGAGTGGGTGTAGCGTGGTGTGGCAGAGACTTTTTAATTTTTTTGGTAACAGCTTTATTGAGATATAATTCACATACCATACCATTCACACTTTAAAGTGTACAATTCAATGGTTTTGGGTATAGACAAAGAATCGTGCAACCATCACCACAATCAATTTTAGAATATTTTTGTCACCCCAAAAAGAAGCCCTGTGCTCATTAGTTGTCACTTCCCAGTCCCCCTATCTCCCCAGCCTAGACAACCACTAATCTGCTTTCTGACTTTACAGATTTACCTGTTGTGGACAGGTAAATTTCATATACATGGAGTCATATACTTTGTGATCTTTCGTGACCAGCTTCTTTCGCTTTCCATAATGTTTTCAAGGTTCATCCACACTGTAGTATGTATCAATACCCCATTGTTTTTTATGGACAAATAATATTCCACTTGTGGATATCCACATTTTATTTATCAATCCGTCATCTGACAGACATCTGGGCTCTTTCTACCTTTTGACTGTTATGAATGATGCCCCTGTGTCTATTCACGTACAGGTTGTTGTGTGGACAAGTATTGTGGTCCTTTAAAAATAAGTCGGTGGTGGCCAGGCGTGGTGGCTCACGCCTGTAATCCTAGCACTCTGGGAGGCCAAGGCGGGAGGATCGCTTGAGGTCAGGAGTTCAAGACCAGCCTCAGCAAGAGCAAGACCCCTGTCTCTACTAAAAATGAAAAAAATTAGTTGGGCATGGTGGCGCATGCCTGTAGTCCCAGCTACTCAGGAGGCTGAGGCAGGAGAATCGCTTGAGCCCAGGAGTTTGAGGTTGCTGTGAGCTAGGCTGACACCACAGCACTATAGCTGGGGCAACAGAGCAAGACTCTGTCTCAAAAAAAAAAAAAAAAAGTCAGTGGTTCTCCACCATGGGTGATTTTGGCAATGTGGGGAGACATTTTTGGTTGTCACACCTGGAGGAGGGGTGCTCCTGGCAGCAAGTGGGTAGAGGCCAGGGACACTGCTAAACATCCTACAATGCACAGGGCAGCCTCCACAATAGTCATCTTGGGAAATGTCTGCAGGGTCTCGGTCGAGAATCTCTGCCCGAGGTGACTCAGGCGCACAGCCAGGAGGTTTGGGAAACACTGAGGGTCCTCACTCTCCCTCCTTCCAATTCAACCGTATCTAGACAATTCCAAGCTTATAAAACTCAGCCTTATATTGAAAAACCCCTTCAAAGAGCAAAAACTCACGTTCCTTTAGAACACTTTCCAGGGGCTGAAATTTATTGTTTATGCTAGGGGTTCTTAACCCAGGGTAGTGCTGTAGGGAATTTATAAACCACCTGAAACAGGCTACAAATTTGTAGTCTCATGTACATGTTTCTGGAGATAGAGGCTCAATTCTAAGTGGGCCTGTGAGCCAGATCCTTCCTTTATCCCCAGATTTGAAGAGCAATATTTTGTAACTTCCACCCAGGCTGCTTCACCGCTTGATCGGATTCAGCTATGGGCGTGGTTCTCAAATTTGACTGCACAGCGGAGTCGACAGTGGGACTTTGTGAACATTGAGGCTGGGTCCCACCCCGAGACCCTGCCTTCACTGATCTGGGGTGAGGCCAAGGGGTCAGGTGATTCCCACTGTGCAGCCAGGGTTGAGATCTGTTGCTAGACAGTGTGGCTCTTGTTAAGTGTGGGGTCATAGCTTCCCAAGTCCTTTCAATCATATGGTGAATCAGAAAAGTCTTTTAGGGTCTTGGAGTATCCCAGGGACCAGGACAGGACTATTGACCATCATCGTTCATTCCTCCAGGGTTGTCTGTCAGCTCTGTGCCAGTCACTCCCGTGGGCACTGGGGGTGCAGCTGTGGACCGGACAAATCTCTGTCCTGCTGGAGCTTACGTGCTGCAGGGGAGACAGTCGGCAACAGTATAGAGAAGTCAATGGAGTCACGACGACGTGGACAGGAGCTGCAGAGCCTGGTGGTTAAGAGCCTGGACAGGAGCCAGCCGGAGTCCATACCCTCCTGCCTCAGTTTCTGCTCTGTCAAAAGAGGACGATGGATACACAACACCAAAAGCGAACCTGAACGTAAGCCATGGACTTTGGACGACAACGACACGTCAGTGCAGACTCACTCACTGTAACAAAAGCACCACTCCGGTGGCAGAGGCTGTGGGGAGGAGAACTGGAAGTGTGTGGATGGACTCTCCGTACTTTACATTCAATTCTGTTGTGAACCTAAAACTGCTCTAAAAAGTAAAACTTGTTAATCTTTTTTTTAAAAAGAGGATGATAACAGCAAGTTCAGTACCAACTCATAAGCTTTTGGGGAGAATTAAGAGTTAATGCACTTAAAATACAGAAATTTCAGATAGAAAATATTCAATAAGAAGTAACCATTATTTTAACATCAGATACTGAGAATATTTTTTCCCCAGCTTGCTTTCTTCTTCTTTCTTTCCTCTCTTTCTTCCTTTCCTCCCTTCCCCATTCCTTCCTTCCTTCTTTTTTTCTTTCAACAGGGTCTCGCTCTGTCACCCAGGCTGGAGTGCAGTGGTATCATCATAGCTCACAGCAACCTCAAACTCACTGGCTCAAGCGATCCTCCTGCCTCAGCCTTCCAAGTAGCTGGGATTACAGGCATCTACTATGCCTGGCTAATTTTTAAAAAAATTTATTATAGAGATAGGGTCTTGCCATATTGTCCAGACTGGTCTCAAACTCCTGACCTTAAGCAATCCTCCTGCCTCAGCCTTCCAAAGTGCCAGGATTACAGGCATGAGCCATCACACCCAGCCACCCCAGCTTTATTAATGAGAATATTTTGCTGAAAAATCAAACTGGGTTAGGGGATGAAAGAGGTGGGAGTGAGAGAACAAGGGCTGAGAGAGGAGGGGAGAAGGGTTCTTTTAGCTGGGGTGGCTAGGGAAGGGAAGGCCTCTCTGCAGAGGTGACAATTGTGCAGAAACCTGAGTGAAGAGAAGGATGGACCCATCAAATGTCTAGGGATGAGAGAACAGCCAAAAACAAGGTCCTGTGGCAAGAGTTGGCTTAGCAGGTCCAGGAAGAGGAGGGCAGGAATACATGGGGTGAAGTGAATAGGAAAGAGCCCACTGTGTCACCTGGCACAGCTCTTTGTGGGTCATGACCTCCCACTGGCTATGAGTCTCAAGTCTTTGTATCAGATCCTGTGCCAGGCCATGTAATACGCTCTATAAATGTTTATTGAATAAAGGAAAATCAATTATTAACATGTATAGCCCCTCCATCAGCAAATTAGAATATCAGTATTCTAGGCTCAATTGCTCACTCCCTATTTCCAAGCACAATCCAGCTGAGAGAAGTGATATTTACGAAGCTCTCCTGAGGCTTTGTTTTTATAAAAAATAACAGTCTGCAGCCCGTAAGGAGGTGTGTCCACAGGGGCCACCAGCCAATAACAATAATGCAAGTCCTTTGCTTGGTTCTGGCAAGTGGATGCGATTCCCCGGAGTGCCATGATTATGTGCACTGCTCATATGCAGTCAGGGATTACCAAAATTAGTGCTTTACTCCTGTTTCCTGGGGACGGACTCCATGAGGAGCGATGAGCCTGCCTGCCAAACCCGCTCACTGGCCGGGCATCTCCCACCGGGCTAGGGCATGGCAGAGCTGGAATTCCTGCCGATTTTAGGCAAGAAGCTTTGTTATTGTTACATCATCAACGTTGTTTAGAGGGGATCATGGCTTTTTCTTGCAGTTTTTCTTGCATTTTCATGATAATTTTCTGTTTCTCTTCATCCTTAGCAATCCAGTTTGCCGTAGCTTTGCTTCGTAAGCCCTGCAGGCTGTGGTAGGGAATGTTTCACCAACACTTTTCCATTACTAAAGTTTCTACGTTGGTTTTTGTGCATTAATTGTCACTTTGGCCTGTCCAGCTTCCCTTCCACTTTCTTGTAGTAACAGGACTCCACTTTCCCCTTGGAGACCCCCTCCCTACCTCCACGTGGCCTTGGTGGGGCTATGTATCTTGGGGTCTTGCCTCTCTGCTGCCCTTCTGCCCCCTACCCAAGGGTGCCCAGCCAGCCAGGCTAACCAAGAGCACTTCCTTGGAGTGGGGTATGACCCACACTAGACCATCTGGGTCTTCCTTACAATTTGGCAAGTTGATGCTCGTTAGAAGAGAGTGGGCTGCCCTCTTCCTCTAAGACAGTGGTTCTCAAATCTAACACTTTCTTTTTATAAACAAATAGTTTGTTATTACACTTTTAATATACTGAAAGAGAATTCATAGATAATGCACAGGTCATTTAAAAAGTCAATGTGATGTCCTAATTGTAATACAAAAGAGAAACTAAAATAGCTTCTAATAGAATAAAATCACTTGTAAAAATAGCACATACTAAAATAATAATGCAAAAATACATAAATGCATGGGTCTACCTACACTGGAACACTTGATGAGGGAGTCAGACGCTTGCCCCAGACATGCAGAATCACCATGAGTGTGACAGTGACAGGCAGAGCTGTGTGCAGATGTGCTGTGTGACGCCTCCAGTTCCGTGAGTGACATTGCCATTGATGATGTGATTTCTGAAACAGTGAAATGGTGAACGGCCCTTAGTAAAATTTCAAACAAAAGAAAATAACAATTTTCCCTCACTTTATACGTGGTAGTATTCACAGACAAGTCAGTGTGTATTAAAAGAGTACAAGAAATACTTTGCTTATATATAAAATGGGGTTAAGTCTAGGCTCAATTAGCTATAAATAGGCTTTCCACCCACGTAAGTGTCCAAGGGGACATTAGACATTTGTGTGGGATGCAGGACAATTCTTCTTTGTGTAGAACTGTCCCATGCTTTGCAGCATGTCTAGCATTAAGTGCAAGCAGTTGCTTCTCACCATGGTGACAACCAGAACCATCCCTTCGAATTTCCAGGATGCCCTCTAGGGGGCGCCACTCCCATTCCGCCATTGAGCAGCACCGTTCTTGGACTATGAGTGGCTGTAACTGCCCGGAAACTGGAGGTACTCGCACGCAGTCCTCTTTCCCAGCTTCGCGGAAGCAGCCATCTGTAGAAGAAGCAAATGCGACCAACGTGGAGAGGAAGGCAGAAATAAGAAGTGGCAAGACACGGCGGCTCACGCCTGTAATCCTAGCACTCTGGGAGGCTGGGGTAGGAGGATCGCTTGAACTCAGGAGTTCGAGACCAGCCTGAGCAAGAGCGAGACCCCATCTCTAAAGAAATCTTTGGGTAACTTTCCTGATCTTTAAACTTGGGACAATAATAACACCCCACCTTCCAGGGTCTCAGCGACAGCTGAGATGAAGACGTAAGTGTGCTTAGCACAGTGTCTAGGCCTAAGTCATGGCTTAGTAAACATCATTTCTCCTATGCCCGCCCCTTTCTTCTTGTCACCTTTCAAGAAAGGGGACATAAACTCCAGGGTGGTCAGCTGTTAACCAGTTCTTCCGAGACTGTTAGCACAAAGGGCAGTCTCTCTCTTGGACTTGAATTTTAATCAGAAATACTGACAAAGCACAGAATGACAGAGGAGGAAGGGGTCTTAGAGGTTATCTAGTCCAACTCTTCATTTTATGTTGTTTTCTATTTTTAAAATTTTTATCAAGGTTAGAGTTACATATAGGTTAAAGAGTCAACTAGCTCTACAAGATTTATGTAGATAATCAGTAGTCTCAGGCCTCACTCCACTATTTCCCTGTCCGGAGCAGCCTTTTCCTGCATCTAGCTGATAAACTCCAGGCCACCAAATAAAATACATGCTTATGATGCCACTTGTAACTTTTCTGGATTAGGCATTATCTTAGTGATCTCCCACTGTAGAAAAGGAAGATATGACTTCTCGTGTTGCAGATTAGGAAGCTGAGTGATTTGCCCAATGCCGCACTGAATCAGATAATTGGGGGTGAAGCCAGAGACCCTGCATTTTTTTAAAAGCTCCTTAAGTATTTTCTCACACTCAAGTTTGACAGACAGGGCTAAGGCAGAGAGAGAGAATGCTTTGGAAGCAGAACCGCAGCATTTAAATCTTGGTTCTGATACTTTCTATGTCATCTTGAGCAAAACTTTTCTGAGCCTCGGTTTTTCTTCTCTAAAATGGGCACATTTTAAAGGATTTATATGGATAAAGTGGGATGACAGGGTCAAATGTCATACAAGGACGAGCGATGATTGTGAGTTCCAGCTACGAAAGGTTGGGCATATTCCTTCACTTCTCAGAGCCTGTTTTACCTTGTTAGTACCACTGAGTGGATAATACCGACCTCGCGGTATTATTTGGAGGATTATATGAGGTAGGATTTATAAAGTAAAACAAAGCAAAACAAAAACCTTGGTGGGGCCTGCACGACCCCTCGTGCTCAGCACCCCGGCCTCCTCCCTTCCAGGTCACCGGCCTCAGGTCTGCTTCTCCAAGAGAACTCGAGGCTTCTCATACTTGCCGTTTTTCTGCCCGGACTCCCCTCGTCCTCACCCTCTGCTCCGCCTCTTCACCTAGCTAATCCTCACCCACACTTCAGGCCTCAGCGAAGTGTCCCTGGTCCAGGTCAGCCTTCCCTGTCCTCACACTGAGGGCTGCTCCCTGCTCACCGTCCATGCTCCGCCTCTGTGCCTGCCCTGCATGGACGGATCGAGCTTGGAGCCTCTTCCACTGGCGTTCTTCCTTGCTGAGTGTCTGGCTCCCCCAGCAGACTCTGTGAGCACAGGGACATCCACTGAGGTGCCCGCAGCCCAGGGTCAGTGCCAAACCCACCACAGGTGTCCACTAAAGATCCATCCCCTCTCGGCTGAATACCAGGCCACCTTGCTGGCCAGCTCACTGCCGGAGCCACCAGCTCAACCTTGCTCCTACAACTCCCTGACTAGAGATGCAGAAAAGCTGGTTGTCCCCAGGTTCATGTTTACTTAACCAAAATCAAAGTCTGATAGCTGAATAGTCAAACAGGCTCGGCAGGCAGGGCGTACCCAAGCACGTTATGTACAGAGGCCCCTGGCACGGCTGAAAACGCCTTTCCTTTATCCCCCACCATGGAGCCGTGGCTCTCATTTCTGTTGAAGAAACAAAATCTTCTTTATGTGACCCTTTAAAAGATAGGATTTCAAGTGGTAAGGAGGGCCCCACTGCGAAGGCTTCAGAGCCGTGGGGCATCGCCGTCATTCACACGGTATCCTCGCAACTGAGGAAGAGGAAGAGAAGCCAAAAAGGATCAAAAGCAGAAACAAAACAACTTCTCTGAAAAAGCATTCTGCGAAAGCCCTGTGCATTCAAAAGGGGGTTAGTTGGGTCATTTCCAGTTGTACTGTCGAGAAAAGAGCTATTTCTCTCTTTTAACTCTCAAATACAAGGATGCTATTCAGTGACAATTGTATGTTCCTGATTTTCAGTGATTTATTTTCAAAACTCAATTTTTGAAAAAAATTGGGCCAACTGTGTTGTGACATTCTGTCGTTGGAACAGAAATTTCTAACACTGAACAAATGCCTACCTAGAAATATTCTCATGCAAGCAACAGCTGACATGGATGTCACAGAGGGGACTTAACCATGCGGGGGACAGTTTAGAGGAGAAAGGATGGTGGTTAGTAAGAGCCTGGGTACTGCAGATACATGGTGCAAGTGCTGTCTCTCCCCACCCCTGTCCCCAACAGGCATTGCTAAGTGCTCACAGCAGCGTAGCATGACAGTTTAGTTACCTGGAAGATAGTAAATGCTGAATAAATGGTAACTAACAATAATAATCAATAACAACTGATATGTAATTTAAGTAACATCATTCCCACTGGCATAATTCACTTCAGCAAGTAGTGATCTCAATTACATTTTCAATCTTTTCCATAGTTCCTGACATTTTTCTATCTGTTTTAATCTTTCTCTTGTTAACTCTTTCATTACACTGAGCAGTGACACGGTAGAGTTGTCAATAGATCAAAGAGCTTGCCTGGCTTTACCTAGTGAAGCAGAATAAGGAGAAAAAGGGAGGAAGAGGATTATTAAGTGAAAAAAACAAGCTCTAAAACCATGTATTGAAAGACCTCTTTTTGAGGGTGGGAGGGAGTTTATAAAGCCAGAGTAAAAAAGACTGGAAAGACACAAACTAAAATTGTACCAAATGTGCACTGGTTACTCTTCATCTTGGGGTTGGGAAACTTTTTTCTTTTTTCTCTTGGCTTATCTGTATTTTCTAAATTTTATACAATGAATATATATCACTTTTGCAATAAGAAAACTTAAAAAAAAAAAAAACCAATTTTTTTTTTTTTTTTTTTTTTTAAGACGGAGTCTTGCTCTGTCACCCAGGCTAGAGTGCCGGGGCATCAGCCTAGCTCACAGCAACCTCAAACTCCTGGGCTCAAGTGATTCTTCTGCCTCAGCCTCCTAAGTAGCTGGGACTACAGGCACACGCTACCACGCCCAGCTAATTTTTTCTATTTTTAGTAGAGACAGGGTATCACTCTTGCTCAGGCTTGTCTTGAACCCCTGAGCTCAAGCAATCCTCCCACCTTTGCCTTCTAGGGTGCTGGGATTACAGATGTGAGCCAGCTCGCCCAGCCCAAAATATTTCTGATATCTATGGAATTGGTACCTTTGTTCAGAAAAGCAAGAAACATTCTTGTTGCCTGTGACTGATAAAGATAGTCATCAACTGTAAACCAACAGAAAAATAATTTTTTTTTTTTTTTAGAGAGAAGGTCTCACTCTGGCACCCAGGCTGGAGTGCAGTGGCCCAATCATGGCTCACAGCAACCTCAAACTCCTGGGCTCAAGTGATCCTCCTGCTTCAGCCTCCCTAGCAGGTAGGACTACAGGCATGTGCCACCACGCCCTGCTAATTAAAACAATTTTTGGTTTTGTAGAGACGGGGGTCTCGGTGGGGGCCCAGGCTGGTCTCACACTCCTGGCTTCAAGTGATCCTCTTGCCTTGCCCTCCCAAAGTGCTGGGATTGCAGGAATGAGACACTGCACCCAGCCCAGAAAGTAATTAAAATGCCTCAGGCCCAAGATCTGGCAATCTTAGGCATCTGTCTCTGAGAGCGGTACCATGGGATAGCTTCAGGAATGTCCTGCTGTACCCCTTGACACCCAAATGAAAAGAACAGTGATGTCCCCCTAAGCCTCCTTATGTCTCTTAATTCTTGATCCTGTTCCCTAATCCACACATGAATCTAAATCTTTCTTAAATGGGCATATTTCCTGCCTATTAGACTCATCTTGAAACAATCGTATTGAGCCCTGAATTCCCCCAAGCCCATCAGCCAATGGGTGCAGAGTAGGTCCCACCAAGAGTGATCAAACAGCAGTCACTGGTTCATCCCCAACTGAGACCTCTACCCATTGCAAAGAACCTCTTAAAAAGTACGGTGATCCCCAGAAGCATCTCCCGTGTGCTCACAGGAAGTCCACTCTGGCTATGCCCCACCACAGTCCTAGTGTCCCACATTACACTACAGAGCCCATGCAATCAAGTTTCAAATCCTGGCTATGGAGCTTACCAGCTGTGCAACTTTGGGCAAGAGACTTAACCTCTCTGATTCTCAGTTTCCTCATCAGTAAAATGTGCATAATTAATAGTATCTATTTCATAGGATCATTGTGAAGATTAAATGAATTAGTGTTGTAAAGTGCCTGGCATCATAGTAAGTACTCAGTATGTGTTAACTATTATTTTTATTACCGACCAATGCCTCTGCTCAGCTTTTGAGAATCCACTCACTGTTTCTCAACAGGTTCCAAGCAGCATGCGAAACAAACCTTTATTCTACAAACGCGTGAAAAAGACTTTGAATAAAATCCCAGGCAATGTTTCTCAGACTTCAGTTTTGTCCCAGCAAGCTGCTTGGATGAGGTTCTAACGCAGCTTCTTCCCTAGGAGGC
>RJWJ010017609.1:0-32736 GCA_004363605.1 Indri indri | reverse complement strand
GTGGACTCCCAGTGGTAACTTAAATGATTTTTATTATTATATTACTTAAATATGAGAAAACATAAAGTGATATATAACTTCTTTATGCTTGCAGTTTTTATAAAACTATTAAACTATTAAAGCAAATATACATAATAAATATAAACAAACTACAAACCCAATATAATTTGTGTTAACATTAATTTAATCTAATGGATGATGTTATTTCCCTGAAATGAAACGGCCACTTATGAGTGTGAATATGGTATTGATTTTTATAGTGTATTTTTTTTTTACATTATGTATGTATATGCTATTATGTGCCAGGTGTATTGGTCAAGACCCTTTTTGTTACAGGAAAAGAAACCCAACTGAAACTAACTCAAGCAAGATAACAAAAACAATAATAACAACCACCTCAAAAAACAACTTTTGGGGTTATGTTGGATCACAAACACATAATTGGGAATGTGAAACCGATATTTAAGAAATAGGTGAACCCAGGGGTTGTAGTTATTTCATTTGAACTGTCTCTACCTCCATTCCTGGTTTCTTACATGACAGCTTTGTTCTCTGACAGATTCTCTCTCTCTCCCTCTCTCTCTCTCTCCATCAATCTACTAGCAAAGATGACTCAGGGACAGCTCCCAGCCAATATCGTCTTTACAGATCAAGGTCACCCCAGAAAAATAAGTGCCCTAGTTCCCTCTCAAGGCCCATAACCCCCGACTCAGAAGCATTCTGATTGGCCTGTTTAGATCACATGTCCTCCTTTGACCCAGTCACTGGTTCCTCTTATTAGCCAGCGTGGGTCATGTGTTCAGCTTAATGGAAAGCAAGATAGCTTTCTTGATTTTTCAACCCTACCAAAAATCCCAAAAGAAAGGTCTACAAGACAGGTAATGACTAACAGATATCCATTACATTGTGAAATGACTCAATTTTCCCACCACTTTTCTCTATTGGAACTATTAAAACAGTTTGGATGTAGTACACAATTATGTAACTTGTCTTTCACATGATGCAAAGTTGTCATTTACACATTAAGTCTACCTCTGTTCTTTTTTTTTTTTTTTCAGTCAGACAATAACACTGAAAGTAGGATTACTTGAAAGACACATAGTCACTGAAATGACATGATAGTTCTCAGTTCTAAAGGGTCATTCAGAAGACAATTATGTGATTTTAATTTGAACTGTCATAACAATGAGAACAAAGATTAAAATATTCTCAGAGGAAAGATCCAGACCCCTCCCTCCAAGTCGTGCAGATGACATTTGAGAATTAACCCTTTACAGTATGGATAAAAATGGAATAATTACTTTTATTAATATAGTTTTCTAATGATTTGAGTGTTATTTTAATGTGCTGATAAAATCGACTATCAAATTGTTATATTGGTTGCTGTTTATAATCTATAAAAGCAAATATGAATATAAAATTAAAACAAATGTAAATACACATCTGTATAGCAAGTGAAACACTTGTTCTCTCAAGAGCTCCAGCTTAAGTGAGTTTACTTTAAACCTTTGAGTATAATTTTCTGAACTCTCTTCTCTGTGTAGTGAGAAAGGTCTCTCTGAATATTTCTTAGGATTCTTAGGACTGAGGGGTTCTATTTTCAATACCTTACCTCTGCTTCCTTTGTCCTACAATTTGGAATTAATTTGGGGTAGAGATTAAAGACTAGTAAATCTATGTTACTCCCTAGAAAGCTCAATCCCAGGAATTGAGAAGGAAACTTGAGGAGATTTGTGACTATTTTGAAGGTATGTGGATAAAATTTATATGGACACCTAGAAAAAACTATCTTTTTTTAAAAGGCTATTTCATTTTTAAAGTTACTTGTACCCACTTGTCTTAGTTTGTTCATTCTGCTGTAACAAAATACCATAAACTGGGTAGCTTACAAACAGTAGAAATTTATTTCTCGTGGTTCTAGAGGCTGAGAAGTTGAAGATCAAGGTGCCAGCAGATTGCGTATCAGGTGAGGGCCCATTTCTTGGCTTATAGATGGTACCTTCTTGCTCTGTCCTTATGTGGTGGAAGGGGCAAATGAGTTTCCTTGGACTTATTTTATAATGCCACTAATCCTATTCATGAGTGCTCTGCCCTTGTGCCATAATCATCTCTAAAAAGGACCCATCCATTAATACCATTACATTGGTGATTAGGTTTCAATATATGAATTTTGTAGGAACACAAACATTCAAACCATAATACCACTTCAGGATGCAATGGACAGAGATGAGAAGAAGATTACAGGCTTTGCTCAACTACAAAAGTCATGGTACAGGAAAAAGAGTTCTTAGTTAATTTAGGAAGTGCTTCTTATGTACCTGACCTTAGTTTATTTCTACTTGCCAAGGTTTCCTCATATATACTGCAGAAAGATAGGTAAACAAATCATTCGCAGCTTTAGTGGTTTATAAAGACATGGTCTTTAGAGCTGAAGAAACAAGGGAATGGATTAACATGGTGGTGAATTTAAGATAACAGAAAAACTGTTTTCCTATGAATTTTGACTTTTAAGCAAAGATACCTTCCCCCATAAGAAAAGATACAGTGAAATGGTAAAATATGGGGAACCGGCTATATAGTGGGTATGAAGATATGAGAAGCTTTGTTTTGAAGTACCAAATCTCCTCTACTGTTAGCCAGAGCAAGTTCTTAGAGAAATGGAGGCACGATTACAAGTGAACTGGAACCAGTTTTTATAAAAGTTTACTTTAAAAAACCTTACATGGTTGCTTTATAAAGGAACTATGACTTTGAGGACAGCTTTTATATTTAGAAAAAAAATAATTTTTAAGTGGGAGAAATTGTCGCCAACACAAACCATACTGAAATGACTGAAAAAACTGAAGTGACTGAACTCAAGAACATAAAGATACCAAGATACTGCTTTGCAAATGTGTCCCATGTGGATGAAAAGTGTAAAATACCAAATCCTGGGGTAGGGTCAACTTCATTAAAGACTCACATCCAGTGTAAATATTTGCACCTTTTCAATGGGCCATATTTTTGTGGATAAATTTATTAGTGATAATGGGACTTAGGTGCACAAATCCTTCTCT
Organism: Indri indri; assembly: GCA_004363605.1. Classification (NCBI taxonomy): domain Eukaryota; kingdom Metazoa; phylum Chordata; class Mammalia; order Primates; family Indriidae; genus Indri; species Indri indri. The sequence continues at coordinate 29,680 of RJWJ010017609.1, read as the reverse complement.
GTGTCATTGGGAGATGGGAACACTCAGTATGCAAAGTCTCTTGAAATCTAATGTAATTTGCAGAAGATCCACATTAGTTGTTTAATGCATAGGGTAGCTGTCACCCAGTGCTCGCTAAAATGCAACCTAAAAACCCCAAACACAAAATGGCTTGTGCATTAATGCTGCTTTAAAAAGTGCTAACTATTAAATATTTCCACCAATATTAAATATCTTGATACTTAATCTGAAGCAAGATTTTTAAAATTACTTATCATCACGTTGCAGTTGATACGTAAATTTTTAAAGCAATATTCCAGAAGGAAGCAAAATAATGCAACCAAACTGCTTATAAATGCTTCCATTTAAAAATAGTTTGCATCAGATAAGAGTTAATTCCAACTCTCTCATACCAGTAAAATAATTATTTCATCAAGTGGAATTGAATCTTAGTTTCTCAGATTGTACAAAAAAGAAAATTCAAAAACAGAATCAGAAACTAAATTGAAGTTTAAGCAAAGTGTTTTTAGTAAAATAATAATAATAATAATAGCACATGGCTGATATTTCCAAAGCTTAGTTTTTATTTTAAATTTTAAATTTATTTTTATTTTAAAGCTTCAACAGTGTTTTCCAGCAGGTGTCACTGTAGGCAAATATAAAATGACAAATACATAGTTCACAGGGCTTGTGGCCAATAGTTCCTTGAGAAAGAGCAGGTTTATATTCAGACTCCTCAATTATTATTTTGTTTCTGGTGTTGTGGTTTTGGTGGTGTTGTTAGTATTAGTATCCCAGCATTATTTTCTGTTCTTATTGATGCATTCACAATGTAGTGACACTGCTCAGTTGAATGAACAGAAGCAGGAGTGTGCCCTGCAAAGTGATGAAACGATAAACAATACCTGATTTGGGGGTAAGATATTTATCATTTTATAGGAGAGAATCCTGGAATCTTAAAAAGTCTGTCTAATCAAACATAATATTTTAATTCTGAAGCCTTTGGGGGATTTTCCCTAATAGTCTTAATTAGCAATTTCTGATTTTTAGAGTTTCTGTATAAGCTTTGTTACAAAAACTAAAGTTTCATCAGAAGGAAAAGATTTAAAAGTATTGGGCAAAACACTTGTCATTAGTCTGGGATTGGTATGTGAAAGGACAGTAATAATATTATTGGTTACCTTGAAACTGTGTTTCAGTAGTTGGGTTAGAATTGAATTCATATTATTCAGCCTGCACAGAACATCTCATTAGACCCCAGAGAAACCATTTCTGAGCATATTATCTCAAGGAAATCCAGAGAGTCCATTATTTCTTTTCACCCCCTTCTTTTTAACATGCACAGCACAGGGATAGGAAAGCAGAGTGATAAGGCACTGGCAGGAGAATTTATCAGGAGTTATTTTGCTGATTTCAAAGTTTTCCTGTTTCTGGTAGCTGCAAGCATCTTGGCAGAGTTTTCATAGCTTCTAAAGCAGTGTTTGCTCTGCATCTACAGACTAGACTTGGCTGTTGGCAATTTGACATGTGCGGATAGATTTTAAAGAAAAAAGCACACAACACAAAATGGTTTGAAGTACTCTCCTCACTCCATCCCCAATAAAAAAGGCCCACATGATTGAAAAAACTACATTTTCTACTCTTCATTCTTAGGAGAAGAAAGTTGTATTCTATGTATCTAAGCAGGTAAATGAAAATATTACTTTCTCCATTTTATAATCAACTCATGAGCTCACAGGCAAATTGCTGGTTCCCGTGACTACAGTTCTGAATCCCAAAATAGGATCCACATCTCCTGACTCACTTCTTTCCCCTAGGACACGTCGCCTAAAATAGGGTTGCTTTTTGGAATCCGAAACCATGTTTTTCTTGTAATAATGTTGCCAGCATTTCCTGATCCCTAACTCTGTATGTCGACTATGCTAACTACTTTACACACATTTCTCTCAATCCGTTTTCTCCTTACTCTCCTTTCCTACGAGGTGAGTATTATCATCCCCTTTCTACTGATACAGGAACAGATTCACAGAGCTCAACTTGCATGGGATACTGCAGCCAGGAAGACAGAGAAGGGGCCTGGATTTGGGTCTTTACAAGTCCAAGAGCATTTGTTCTCAACTAGTACATGCCCACAGCAAAAATGGTACATTATTTAGGAGAATAACAAAACTATCATTGGGAAGTCACACAAAAAAGAACAATGCACTTTTCCTGTATTTTGGGGGCTTTAGGTTAGAACCAGCTTCATCCTGTCCAAGGTGTTCAGCTATAGTCCTATTGAGTACCAGCTGTGTTCAGAATAATGCCTGCAATTCCTAATATGTTTCCCTGATTCTGCTTATTAAGCAGAACCACATATCTATAGATTTAAGGCAAGACTCTTAACAAAATCAAAGGCTTTTCTGAAAAAAGAGAATAACTAAAAACTCTGAGCATTATGAAATCTCACAGCCTATCACATTTTAAGAAAGTATAGTAAAAATAGAAAAAGAACCTCAAAGAACTAAGAACTACTCACAGCTCAGTTTGCATCATGTTAGAACATTTCCATTTGAGGGCTTTTGGGAAGGCATTTGGACTGTAACTTCACTAACTGTATTGAGGTTAAGAGTGTACAGTGGATTTGAAGTCAGTCTTAGATCAAAATCTTTATTGTCACTTTCCTGAACCTCAGTTTTCTCATCTCTAAAATGGTGATAATAATATAAAAATAACAGCAAAGATGTATCAGTGGTTATTATGTATTAAGCACTGTTTTGAGCACTTTACAGGCATATCTCCCCTTAGGTACATACAGCTGTTTACATAATACATGGCACATAGTAGAAAGCCGAGTTTTGTTTTGTTTTGCTCTGCTTTGTTTTTAAAACTAGGAAGGGGAGTCTGGCAAACTAAAGGAAACTAAGAATCCGTCTTAAGAAAACTAGGAGTCTGTTTTAAGGAATCACTGGATATTTGTATTTTATTTTCTCATTTTCCTATTAGTTTATTAATTCTCACTTAATTGGCATGCTTCTTTGTCCAATAGTGACCATCTCACTACTTGTTCTGAAATCTGTTTTCCTCTCCACCTTCTTGTTTTTCCATAAAGCTACTGTCCTTCAAAAGCCTTATGATCTCTCTTCTCCTGTGGCTCAAACCTTTGGAGGATGCGGCTTGCTGCCTTCAGGTGCTACCTGGACCCAATACTCATACATCAGGGTTGGGAGTTAATGCTTGTGGTAGGAATAAAGTTATGTTCAAGTGTGCATGTGTACACGTACATACACACACAAAGTTTGCAAGTTAAAAACTTATATATACAAGTTATACTTTAATGTACATATGCTTTAATAAATGTTATGTTAAAAATCATTAAAATGAATTTAAAAGTTCATATAAAATGTCAAACTTTTAAAAAGATAATAATTTATGGTGTCGAAGGTAATATATGCTTATTGTAAAAAACTTGGAAAATATAGGAAATATTTAGAAAGAAATTGTAATCTCAGCAAATAGAAATAAATATAGTTAACATTGTATTCTTTCTTTCTAAATATATTCTTTGACTTAGTTAATCCATGTGATTTTTGTATCCTTTTAAAACATGCTTTTCCTTACATCAGAAAAATCACTATAGATTTACATTTTAAAAAAACGTTTGAAGTCTCTTGTGATTCATAATGGTGAGACGTGGCATACTGAGTTGGCAAGGGAGGAGCCCCTGCTGAAAGTGATTTCTTTTCAGTCCGAAAAGGTGTTTCTAGCAGTATTTGAATACGACAACCCACCTGTCTCTCCCAGAGCATATTAGACACGTCAGGAGGCTCTTGCAGCACCACTAAAGAGATGCTGAGGGCCGGCAAATGTGGAGTCCGTATAAACAAAGAGGACGTGGTGTGCTGGGCAGAGTGGGGATTCCTCCCTCCAGCTGGCAGAGAGGTGGTCAGGAGCTGATGGAATAGTTACGGCCTGCCTTCTGGAGAACGAAAAGCAGGAAGCAATACAATTCCATAAGAGTAGTTACCCTTTGAAATGTAAGTAGATAGAGTGAGCTCAAACTCAATGGAAGAGCTAAGGTAACAAACATTTTTCTCTCTGATAATTATTAAGAGGTTTTTAAAGGCTAGAGATGCCAAGATTTCTCTGAGGCATTGAAACACTTGGATAAAAACAACAGAAAGATGTGGATATGCCTGGACTTGTGGTTATTTAATGTTGGAATCCAAGGTGTGAGAGGTTTAAGGCTTTCACCTCAAAGTAAAATGGAAAACTGGAATTAGGTTAAAATGGATTAATATTGGTTGAAGTTAAATGGTCAAAAATACTGAATTTAAACTTCTTTCAACTCTGTCCTAGGTTATGTGTGTGTCCTTCTGCTTCGTGTGCTCTCCAGTCGCCTTTCCATATAGCACATGAAATGATCTTGCAAAGAAATAAATTAAATCCTGTCACTCACCTGCTTAAAAGTTTTCCTAAATACCTTCCTGCATGTGGCTGCTCAGACCTTTGCTCATCATGCTCTGACCCAGAGAGCTTCCTGAACCTCTGCGGGGCTGCTCCAACCCCAGCCCCGCCCCTCCGCCCCCTTCCCCTGGTCCATGTCAGTTTTCAGCATGTGTCACTGCATCCTGGACAAAAACAGGCATAAGACCTCAAGAGGATAGATACACTATGTTCAAGGTAAAGAGAACAAGTTGTCCCAGATCTCCAGGTACGTGGAGTGATTTATGGTCAGGCTATAATTTAAGGTAATTTATACACACATATCCAGGTGTGTACACACACACGATATCATTTCCAGGGGCACAAAGACATTTGATCTTTAGGATGACTTGAAACAAAACTAGATGAGCATATCTGTGAAGCTGAAAGTAGTATTTGTGATTTGGTGTAGGTGGCTAACCAAGGTTAAATCAGGAGCAAATTTACATAGCATTAAAATGAGTAGCAGAGATGCAGGCAAGGAAGAAAAGGCAGTCACAGAGTTTGCAGGGACATTTGCAGCAAGATTTTAATGTGAATGTAGGTAAGCATGACTCCTCTGAGGAAAATGCCTGAGTGGATATCCCATTTATCTGTTTATTACCTTCATCCATGTATCTTCCTTCATATGCCACCCCCCTCCCCAAAATTAAAGCAACTTTTGACATTCCCAGAAGGACTGGCTTTAAGCATAAATTCTTTTCCTAAAGAAAAAATTAAAAAAGACTGAAGTTGGAAACTCCTCATTAACCATTCCGAGAGCTCTGTGCTTTGAAGTGCATCTGTCCCCCGACCCGCCCATCCATCCATCCATTCACTCAACATTTATTAAATACCAGCTAAATTCCAGATGCTATGCTAGGAATTGGACATTCCAGGATAAATATTGTTCCCTATTGCTGAGGCATGAGCTTAAGTGATGAAACAAGTTTCCAATTACAGAATGACCATTGAATTGAGGATCAGAAGGATTCAGTTTGTGTTTGTCTCTCACTTTATCCGTTTTCCTCCTCTCTTTTCATCCCTGAGCCCTGAGAAGGAGAAAAAAGGGAAGAAACCCTTCCCTTCCTTGGCTACTCATTTTCTTACCTTGTCTGTGAAAAAAAAATAGATCTCTAACACTTGAGAGGTTTCCACTCAGCTCTAAGTACAACACCCAAAATAAAGTTGGCTTTTAATAACATTGTATTAAATGAATGAATAAGAAAATTATTATATCCTGAGGCCTTCAGGAATCCAAATTTGGGAATATGATAGCAGTATTTTTCCACATAAATTCAAAGTTTAACCAATTTAAATAACCTTTTCACATGGGAGCAGAGGGTAAATGTCAAGTTGGGAAGAACTTACAGGATAACCTCTTCCCTCGATTCAGCCCATCCAATGCTTTCTTGCGAAGAATCACCCAGGGCCACTTCTGGGTGCCTTCTCCTCAACTCATTCCATTTCCTGCCACTAGTCATGCTTCATCTCAACCCTCAATTCTCAGCCAGTTTTGTCTAGGTTCTGAGCTCCGGAACACTCTCCCTTGTCATGGGCCTTGTCACTCATGCTCCTCTGTGCACATTCATTCACCGGCTAAGGCGCTCACACTCACACTGCAGTTTTCTACAAAGCGGACTTCAAACTGGGGCCTCCTCAAAATGAGCAATGACGAGATGATGTGGGCTAGTCAAGGGACCACTGTACTTCACAGCGTAGGCTGACTCCTTGCTATAGGCATTTACCCGTATCTAGATTTACTCACCCCTTCTCGGCAGCCTGTGTCTATAGGAAACAATCTATAAAACTAATGCCTGCTGAGGTGTAACTGGTTGATAATGACTTAACCTTCCAGGGAAGTTAACCTTTTAAGATGGATTCATAGAGAAACAATGCCTCAAATGCACTTTTGTGGTACAATTTTGAGTTCTGTAGCAGGCTGATGTGGGAGATCTATTTGATTGGTGGATTTTTCTGGGGATGCTCTTCTATCAAGAGCAAGCAAAAGAGACTGCTTACCTCCGGGCCTACAGAACATTGACTCCCTTCATGCATTCATTCACCACACTCATACAGAGGTTTTGCTATGTATCAATCCTGTATTAGGTTTATAAAGAAGAGGAAATACATCTCTACCTCAAAGAGCTCAGCATATAATAAGTATTTAGACGCATAACTGGATCAGTATGACACAGTGCATTAAGTCGAGTGATAAAGATGTGCACAGAGTATTGAAAGAGCATCTGACCTATGGGCAGGGGCATAGGGTTAGGGTGATGGGCAAAATAGCAGATAAGGTCCTAAAACTACCCATGCTTAACTTATCATAGGATCAGAGGGCTTAAGACCTGTCAGGTGATTGTAACTGGGTGCAGTCAGAAAAGCAGAGCTCGTAGAAGGTAGTTCAACAGAGAAAATTTGATATGGGGAAGTAGTTCCAAAGATGTTGGAACAGCTGGAAGACCAACTAGGGAACAGGATGGCAACCTGGAAATGAGCTCGTGTAGGAAGCCGGTAACACCCTAAATCTGGAGGGACAAAGAGTAGAGGCAGTGTTTCAAAGCACAGAAACCAAGACTGCCTGGTGCGAGCTGGAACTGCAAAGGACGCTTAACTACTACCAAAGATACGCCTGAGGCAGAGAGATGGGAAGTAGTTCCCAGTCTGCTTTCTGCCTGTTCTTGAATCACTTTTCACTGCCCCCATTGCCCAAAGTAGAACAGCTATAGCCGGTTAGCAAGAGCATCCGAAAATTGAGTGTCAGTGGTCAGCCCTCAGTGATACAGAGTAGACCAGGAGATATATAGGAATGGATCTGAGAGCAAATAGACAAATGATCAGCACAGAGCAAATAGACAAATGATCAGCACAGTCATCTTAGTTATTTTATGTCACCTACTAATTTACATAACAGCCATCATTTGCTCAAGGTTGTCCGATTTGTTTTTAGTAGAGCCAAGTCTACAACTTGGGTGGGGCAGAAAGTAACAATTCAAGTAGAATTTATGGAGGCACTGTCACGTTCCAGGCCACATGCGAGGCTTCTCATATATATTGTCATTTAATTTTTCCAACATGCCTAAACAGTGGCTTTTTGCCCCTCAGTCCAGCTTGTTGTCAAAGCCAAATGATCTAACATTAAAAGAGAAAAAAAATCAATGTCATCATTAAGCTGTAAAAGATTTATAGTAAAATTTTTAAGTGAAGTCTAAGGAATCTTGTAGTGCTGTTTAATATGTATTCCAACTTCATTCTCTGCATCAGCCTTCTAAGAGGATAGGCTTAACAGACGCTAAGTAAGTAGATTCCAACATGTGGCTGAGAATCCTGGGGACCTGTACACGTATATTTATAACTTCTTGACTTTAGGCTTGGGGCTGTGCTCTATCTTTCACAGCTGTATTCTATAATACTCTTTTTCATGTATGTTGTTGCTAATGTAGTGGGGAAAATACACATTTGTTAAAATCATGACTAAATTCAGAGGATCTTTTTTGTGATTTTGTGCATTCTCAATTAATGGATAAAAAGTATATAACTGCTATCATGTAATGAACTGAGAAATTTCTAGAGTTGGAAAAGAACACCTTATGCTTGGAAAGATAGAGAAATCATAATATAAACTTCCCATGAGGAAGTGGGGTATTGTAGGAAGAGCTAGCCCAATTAGTGACTGGCAGCCTCTGTTGAGTGTTCTGGTGCTTTACATGGGTTAAATGATTAATTCTCACATCAACGGTATAGGTGCTTCCTATTACCATTAAGATCCTATTTTACAGATGAGAAAACAGAGGCACAGAAGCATTAAGTAAAGCGTAAGTTCTTTGAACTGGTAAGTGGTTTAAACTCAGATTTGAACTCAGTCAATCTGCTTGTCAGGTTCACATTTTTAACCACTACTCATTTTTCTTCCAAAATTTTTTTCCCTCTTGCACCGTGTTAAAAGCTAAACAAAAGGGTATAAGAAAGGTGATTATAGACCCATAAAATCCATTGGCAGTAAATTATTAATAGGCATTTTTAAGAATTTTACTCATTATATTAAAAAAACACCGTTTTAATTTTGGCATTCTTTATAGATAATGATAAAATGTACATATATATTTCTTCTCATTTTTCAAACTCACAATAATTATGTAATTTCCTTCACTTAAAATAGAGCAAACTGTTAATAAATTGAGTGGTTAGTACTTAAAGACTGTTAAAAACCACTTCAAATAACATGACAATCTCATCTTTACAGTAATACCAGGTTGTTAATTAGCTGAACTATCCAAATACAAAGATTATAGTTAAAAAGGTTTTGAGTGGGAAGTGATAATGATGCATTGCCTGTTTTAAAACATGCTCTATGCCGTGCAGTTCAACTCCCATTTTTTAAAATAAAAATTTCAATACTATTTAAAAGTTTTTTTTCTTTTCTGTTTTGTTTTTAATTATTATGGGTGCATAACAGTTATATATCTTTATAGGGTATATGCGATATTTTGGTACAGGCATACTATGTGGATTAATCAAATCCGGGTAATTGGGGTATCATCACCTCAGTCATTTAGCATTTCTTTGTGTTAGGAACATTCTAATTCCACTCTTTTAGTTATTTTAAAGTATACACTAATTTTTTGTTGATTATAGTCACTTTGTTGTGCTATCAAATATTGTTCATTCTATCCAAGTATCTAACTGTATTTTTGCAGCCATTAACCATCCCCACTTTATCCCCACTACCCTTCCCAGTTTCCAGTAACCATTATTCCACACTCTGTCTCCATAAGATCAATTGTTTTTAATATTTAGCTCCCACATATGGGTAAGAACGTGTGAGATTTGTTTTTCTGTACTTGGCTTATTTCACTTATCATAATGTTCTCCAGTTTCATCCATGTTGCTGCGAATGGCAGGATTTCATTCGTTTTGTGGCTACATAACATTCCATTGTGTGTATGTACCACAATTTCTGTATGCGTTTGTCTGTTAATGGACACTTAGGTTGATTCCAGTTCTTGGCTATTGTGAATAGTGCTGCAGTGAATGTGGGAGTGCAGAGATCTTTTTGATATACTGAATTCCCATCCTTTGAATATATATCTAGCAGTAGGATAGCTGGGTCATATGATAGCACTGTTTTTAGTTTTTTGAGGAACCTCCACACTGTTTTCCATAGTGGTTGCACTAATTTACATTCCCATACCAACAGTGTACAAGGATTCTCCTTTCTCCACATCCTTGCCAGCATTCATTATTGCCTGTGTTTTGGATAAAAGCCATTTTAACTGGGATGAAATGATATCTCACTGTAATTTTGAATTGTATTTTTCCGATGACTAATGATGTTGAGCATTTTTTCATATACCTATTGGCCATTTGCATGTCTTCTTTGGAGAAATACCTATTGGGATCCTTTGCCCATTTTTTAATCAGATTACTTGATACTTTTCTATTGAGATGTTGGAGCTCCTTATATATATTCTAATTATTAGTTCCTTGTCAGATGGGTAGTTTGCACATATTTTCTCCCATTCTGTGGGTTGTCTCTTCCCTTTGTTGATTGTTTTCTTTGCTGTGCAGAAGATTTTTAGATTAACATGATCCCATTTATCCAATTATGCTTTGGTTTCCTGTGCTTTGAGGATATTACTCAAGAAATCCTTACCCAGACCAATGTCCTGAAGCATTTCCTCAATGTTTCCTTTCAGTAGTTTCATAATTTCAGGTCCTAGATTTAAGTTTTTAATCCATTTTGATTTTATTTTTGTATATGGCAAGAGATAAGGGTCTAGCTTGATTCTTCTGCATATGGATATCCAGTTTTCCCAGTACCATTTACTAAAAAGATTGTCCGTTCCTCACTGTGTGTTCTAAGAAACTTTGTCAAAGATAAATTCACTAGAGATATGTGGATTTATTTCTGGGTTCTCTATTCTGTTCTATTAGTCTATGTGTCTGTTTTTATGTCAGTACCATGCTGTCTTGGTTACTACAGCTCTGGAGTATAATTTGAAGTCAGGTAATGTGATTCTCTATCATTGAGAATGATCCATAAGCTAAGGAGAAGAAGATATATTCTATAGCTGCTGGAGAAAATGTTCTGTAAATATATATTAGGTCCATTTGGTTTATAGTGCAGGTTAAGTCCAATGTTTCTTTGTTGATTTTCTGTGTGGGTGATCTGTTCAATACTGAAAGTGGAGTGTTGAGTTCTCCAATGATTATTGTATTGGGACGTATCTCTCTCCTTAGCTCTGGTAATATTTGCTTTATATATCTGGGTGCTACAGGGTTGGCTGCATATATCTTTAGAATTATCATATCCTCTTCCTGAATCGATCCTTTATCATTATATACTAACCTTCTTTGTCTTTGTACAATTTTTGTCTTGAAATCTATTTTATCTGATAGAAGTTTAGCTATTCCTGCTCTTTTTTTGTTTCCATTTGCATGGAATATCTTTTTCGATCCCTTTATTTTCAGTCAATGTGTGAGTATGTGTGAAATATGTTTCTTGTGGACAAAATATAGTTGGCTCTTGTTTTTTATCCATTCAGCTACTCTGTATCTTTTGATTGGAGAGTTTAGTCCATTCACGTTCATTAATATTGATAGGTAAGGACTTACTACTGCCATGTTGTTATTTGATTTCTGTGTGTTTTGTGGTCCTCTCTTTCTTTCTTCCTTTCTTTCTCTCTTCCTTTTTAATGTGATTTTTCTTCTGGTAGTGTATTTTAATTTCTTGCTTTATATTTTTCGTGTATCCTTTGTAGATTTTTTAAATTTGAGATTACAATGAGACTTGCAATAAACATTTTATAACCAATTATTTTAAACATATGGCAACTCTGCTTACAAACACATAAACAAGCAAAGAAAAATATAATAGAAATTCTACCTTTTAACTCCATCCATCCCCCACAGTTTAACTTTTTGTTGTTTCCATCCATATCTTTTTATACTACATATCTTTTAAAAAGTCGTTGTAATTATTTTTGATACGTTTGTCTTTCAGTCTTCCTACTCAAGATAAAAGTGATTATATACCACAATAACAGCAATAGAACATTCTGTATTTCTGTACTTACTGTTACCAGTGAGTTGTATACCTTCAGATGATTTCTTATTGTTCATTAACGTCCTTTTCTTTCAGATTGAAGAGTTCCTTTTAGCATTTCTTATAGGACAGATCTTGTGTTGATGAAATCCCCCAGCTTTTGTTTGTCTAGGAAAGTATTTATTTCTCTTCATGTTTGAAGGATATTTTTGCAGGATATAATATTCTAAGGTTAAGGTTTTTTCCTTCAGCACTTTGACTATTTCATGCCACTCTTTCCTGGTCTGTAGGATTTACGCTGAGAAGTCTGCTGCCAGGCATACCGGAACTCCTTTATATGTTATTATTTTTTTTTCTTTTTTCTTGCCTCCTTTAGGATCCTTTCTTTATTCATGACCTTTTGGAACTTGGTTATTAAATGCCTTGAGGTAGTTTTACTTGGGTTACATCTGCTTGGTGGTCTATGACCTTCTTGTACCTGAATATTGATATCATTCTTTAGGTATGGAAAGTTCTCTGTTATTATTTCTTCGAATAAACTTTCTACTCCAGTCTTGCTCTGTACCTCTTCTTTAAGGCCAATAATTCTTAGATTTGCCCTTTTGAGTCTGCTTTCTGGATCTTGTAGGGATGATTCATTCTTTTGTCTTCTTCTCTTTGGACAATGTATTTTCAAATAGCCTATCTTCAAGCTCACTAATTCTTTCTTCTGCTTGATCAATTCTGCCATTGGGAGACTCTGATGCATTTCATGGTGTCCATGCAGAAGGAATTCAGAAGCCTATCAGAGAAATTTAACAGAGACTGAAATAATAAAAAAACTCAAGCATAAATTCTGGAGCTGAAAAATTCAGTTGACAACCCATGAAAGTTTATTGAGCTTCACTACTAACAATGAGTGACTATCAGCCTATTCTTTTATTACTTACTGTTTTCACTTTCTCATTTTAATGCTATGCTAGTTGATATGTCCAAGGCTATAAAATCTTCATTTTAATTGTATTAATACTTGGCTGCTAAATAAAAATTTATTGACAAATCAAAAAAAAAAGTTTATTGAGCTTCTTCAAGACAGCTATTTTGAATTCTTTGAAATGTCACATATCTCCATCATTCCAGGATTGGTCTCTAGTACCTTATTTAGTTTGTTTGGTGAGGTCATGTTTTTCTGCATGTTCTTGATACTCGTGGATGTTTGTCAATGTCTGGGCATTGAAGAGTTAGGTATTTATTTTTATCTTCACAGTCTGGGCTTGTTTGAATCTATCCTTCTTGAGAAGGCTTTCCAGGTACTCAAAAGGAATTTGGTGTTGTGATCTAAGTCTTTGGTCACTGCAGCCATATCAGCACTGGGGGTACCCCAAGACCAGTAATGCTGTGACTCTTGCGGACTCCTAATGGTACTGCCTTGGCGGACTTGGGTAAGATACAGGAGAGTTCCCTGGATTACCAGGCAAAGTCTCTCACTCTCTTTCCTCACTCTCTGTGTTGAGCTTCTGGAGTTGGGAGAGAACTGAAGTGAGTACTCCCTCCTGGCCACCAGTACCAGGTCACACCTGAAGCCAACCCAGTCTCACCCAAAACTAGTATTGACTGTTGCCTGGCTACCTCTGATGTTTATCTAAACCAAAGGCTCTTTAATCAGCCAGTGGTGAATCCTGCCAGGACTGGGTCCTTCCCTTCAGGGCAGCATGTTTCCATCTGGCCCAGGATGGGTCCAGAAATGCCTTCCAGGGACTAAGGCCTGGACTCAAAGGCTTTAGGAGTCTTCTTGGGACTTTATTTTACTGTGGCTGAGCTGGTACCCAAGTTGTAAAACAAAGTCTTCTGAACTCTTCTCTTTCCTTTCTCCAAGAGGAAAAAGACTCCCTGAGCCACATTGCCTGTAGTTGGTTGGGGTGAAGTCAGGGGGTGACACAGGCACTGGCTTGGCCACCACTGCTGTTGTCTCACTGGGTCATCTACACCCCAAGTCCATTGGTTCCAAGCCAGCACAACCACAGGAACTGCCCAAGGACTCAGCCTTTGTGGCCTGACTACCTTAGGAATTTAGTCCAGGCCCCAGGCTGCTTTTTCAGCCAGTGGTGGAGCTAGCCAGAAATTGGGTTTCAGGGCAGAGGGTTTTTCTCTGGCCAGGTTAGTCTAAATGCTCCCCCATGGGCACTGGCAGAATTCTGCCCTATGCTGTGTTCCCCTGTGCCAAGGCAGCCCTGGGTTTCAATGCATAGTCCCACAGTCACTCTAGTCTTTCTTCCCTGTGCATACAGATTCTCTATCCACTCAGCATGCTGGCGCTGCACTGCCAGGGGATGGGACAGGGGTGGCATAGGCAATGAAGGACTGTTTACACTGCCCTCTTCAGAGCCTCTTTCCTTGACATAATGTTAAAACCAGGTAGTATGATCACTCACCTGATTTTTGGTTCTTTTGAAGGTGCTCGCTTTTGTGGATAGTTATTGCATTTGGTGTTCATGCAGAGGGATGATTGCTGGAGGCTTCTATTCAGCCATCTGGCTTTGCTCCCTCCCCTAAAAGCTCCTTTTCTTAAAAGTGAGATTCCTCTGAAAAATAACGGTCTTGCTAATTGAATAGTTCTGTAAGCAATGGGTCTTGTATCAAGGGGGAATTATGTAAGAATGGATGTTCAAGGAAGGGAATTTTTCTCTATTCTGGGTACAGAAGAGGAAAATGTCATTCTGTTGAACCTTTTGGAAATGCTAGTTTTTGAAAACTTAAAACAGTAATGGTTGAATTTTTAAAAAATATATTTTTATTTTAAAAAAATCACTTTCACATTTTAGTAGTGGCTTCCCTTTATCTAAAGCACAGTTAAAGATATCTCTAGTCACAATGTCCTTGCTTGTTTCCAGAGAAGGACCTGTGGTCATTGTGCTGGGGAGAAGCATCTACATTCTTTTATTGTTTCCACATTTCCAATGGCAGTGTCTCTCATCATGGCTGTGTCTTGAACAGACACATATGTCCCTTTTATTCCATAGCCAAACAGCATTCTTTTGACAAATGTTTCTTGAGTATTTTCCATGTTCCAGGCCTTGGGCAAAACTTGGGGATACTTTCATGTGTAAGAAATGGACCCTGACCTGAAAGAGCTACCAGTTTAGGAGGGAAGTCTGATATGTAAATGGAAAATTACTGTCAATAAATTTATCATTGTATGAGATTTCCCACACACTGTGCTATGGGAACAGAGGCAAAACCCATGATCTATGCCTTGGTTGGGAGAAGGAAGCAAAATAATGGGGTATGGCTGGCCAGTAGAAGTTTTGCAAAGGAAATGATAGTAATGATAGTTAAGCATCTTGAAAGGTGGGGAGAGTCTGTCAGGGGGTGTGGGGAAGAGAATTTCAGTCAGAATGAAAGGCATAAAGTTAAATAGGGGGACTGAAGAATTAGACAGGTGTAAATTTGAATTCCAGATCAGTAACTCCCGTGCCATGCAAACTGAGCAAGCTGCTTATCATCTCAGAGTAAAATGGGGAAAGTAATCCACACCTTGCAGGATTGCTGGGAGGATTAAAGATGACGTATTTAATATACATGGCCCTGTGCCAAGCACAGACCTTCTCATTTCCTCCTTTTCATCCAGGTCATTCCTGTACAACTCTAACGTCACCTCTTGACTACCCTTTCTAAAGTCACTTCTTACTTCAGCCCCATTCTTTATTTGGTTACATGATGATTTCCAGTTTCCTCTACTAAAATGCAAGCTCTATGAAGGCAGGGATTTGTCTTATTCACTGCTATATCTCTAGCATCTGAATTGTGTCTAGCATAGAGTAGGTGTTTAATAAATATTATCATTGTCACTAATGTTATAAAGACATGAAAGGACATGATGACTCATAGAAATTGTGTGACTCTAGTCAGAGTTCATTGGTGATGTAGAGGAGATGACGCTAGATGCATACTCAAGGTTTTAACTGTAAGAAGCTAAAGGGTCTGGATTTTATCTGGCAGGTATTTTGGTAGCCTTTTGGATAGGAAGCAAAATTCAGCTTGTCGGTAGGCACTATAAGCAGAAAGTCAGCAGATTCTTGGTATGGCGATGTAAGGGATACTAAAGCCTCTCCTTTTCTGACTTTGAGGAAATTCTCTTTCTAATTTATCTCCTATTCCTTTCTTTATCTTAAGGCATTGAAGTTCTGTGTGTGTTTGGGAGGAGTCAAACATACTTTCTATTCCAGCCAAACATCACTCATGCTTTCCATCAAGAAAGAAGAGTCTTAATTATTTAGATAATCAGATGCTTGCAAAGTTAATTGTTTCATGTAGGATCAGAGAGTATTTGAGCTGGACCCAGTTCTAATTCTGTAAGGAAGGAATGGAGGTCCTCACGGACGGTTGTAGAATCACTAATTCTCCAATCTGTGTTCCTTCCACTGTGCTCTGCTATCTTTTCCTTCACCTGGGTGTGATTATACCCATCTCCTCCTCCCTCCTCCCATCTGCCTGACACCCGATGAATGTTACTGCTATATGTGCACATAAGTGTTGATCAGTTAATACCAATTTGATGATGAGTACATGTGGTTCTTGTTTTCCCATTTTTATGATACTTCACTTAATAGAATGGGTTCCAGCTCTATCCAGGATAATACAAGAGGTGCTAGATCACCATTGTTTTTTGTGGCTGAGTAGAACTCCATGGTATACATATACAACGTTTTATTAATCCATTCATGTATTGTTGGGCACTTGGGTTGTTTCCACACCTTTGCAATTGTGAATTGTGCTGCTGTAAACATTCTAGTGCAGATGTCTTTTTTATAGAATGTCTTTTTTTCCCTTGGCCACCTGGGGGATGGACACACTTGAAGCTCTGACTCGGGTGGGGCAAAGGCAATATATGTAACTTAAACATTTGTACCTCCGTAATATGCTGAAATTAAAAAAAGAAAAAGAAAAGGATTTAACAGGCCATATTTATATTTTATCAAATGGAATTGTCACATAGCAATCCACCAGGTAGGAATTTCCTGACTTTATGATACAATACCTTCCTGAAAATCTGGGGCATTGTAGAACACACAGCATGAGCTATTTAGTTATTTGCTGGATGATGTTAAGTAGCAAATACAATGGTGAAGGCATTAATATAGTAAAATATGTGTATTTGGCAACACTAAATGAATAGACTCAGGAAATGACACCCCCCCCTTTCAAGTCTGTCTCAACTGGATTTATGTTCAATGTTCCCTATGACTGCCAAAAGTTTTACAATTATATTAAAAAGATAAAATATTAACTTTTTCAAAGCAATTTTGCCTAAAACTGTGACTCATGGTGCTTTGACAACATGGATTTTTTACCTTTATAAGTATTTTTGTGTACTTCTGTATGGACAGACAGTTAATCTTGCACCTTAATCATTCATACAGAAGTTCATATTCTATATAGAGAATATGAGCATTTCACAAGCATTTTCTGCCATGCCTTTCTCTTCCATTGGCTACTATAGTACACATGAGGCTCAAAGAAGTTCCTCTCTCTGGACTGAATGGTTCATTTTTCTCTGGTGCAGTAAGAGTTTTTATACACATGTGGTAGAAGCATAGTCCCCACTGCCTTGCCAAAGGCTCTGTGCCAGATGCGGTGGCATAGATGCTGACTAAGATGCTGTCTTTGCCTTCACGTGGTTCGCAGTCCAGTCACCAAGTTATTAATGCAGATTCTACTTCTGTGGGGATAGGCACTATATATATATTCAAGGGACAGTCGCCTGTGCTAATTCAAATAAATAGTTATTCAGAGAGCCCACCGATGTCTAGGAAAGCATTAAGAAATCTGATGTGGCACTTGCCTTCTCTCACTTTTGAAGTTCTTGTTAGTAGAGTACATATACAAAGATCCATGGCCACATGAGAAATGAGCTCTTGTTTTATTATTAGAGACAAATACCCTATGCCTTCCAAATATAATGTTTTTAGTAAATTCTGTCCTAGAAGCTAGCTTAGCCTTGAGACTTAAATAGGATTTCTCTCTCATCAAGTGGAAATGGCCAAGCTCGAACACATCCTGATTCACTTGTCAATCTGGGAGAGAGCCTGGAATACATAGAGAGAAAGGGTGGCCCTGTTCTGTCATGTTTAATACAGAGACAAGAAGCACAAACAGGCGCACCATACCAGATAGGGGCAGTGAAAAGATGGCAGGAGCACACTTGATATATGAGGACTGACCCTTAATGCAGTAACCCAAACCACTAGTGCAATGTGTTCTGAAGAATGTCACATTTATAACCTTGATGTTTACCCCAAAGCTAAGCCTTATAGACCTGAGGGTCTATGATAATCATTGTTTTACACCTTTAACTTTTTTCCTCTTTAATACAATGTTGCTCAAAATAATACATGTAGAAAATCCATCCTTCATGAGGAATGACAATGGCATGAGAGAAAGGAATCAGGAATGTTTTCTATAAAAACTCCTGGAAAGGCAAAGGAATGGATCTCCTTTGTGAGTCAAGGCTAAAATGTGAGATGAGGAGAGACACAAGGCATTCTTGGTAGAGTGAGTTCCTGCAAGGGTCTAGAGGTGGAAGAGAGCAGGCCGAGTTTATTGTATGTCTGGAATTTCAAAGTTCAAGGACCAAACAAGGAGAGTGGAAAGAGGCTAGAAATAAAGCTGGAGTGGCAAGGATGGGATGCACTGAAAAGAATTCCATTGCTCTCCCACCCCCTAAATTTAGTTTTTTATACTGGTAGCTGTGGTCTGTCTTTGAAAATCTGGAAGCAAGGGAGTGACAGGATTAGATTGGAATTTTAACAAAAGCACTTTGGTGGGAAGTGGAGAGCAGATTAGAAGGGACCTGTCATGGGTTGAATTGTGTCCTTTTTCAGAAAAGATAGTTGAATTCCCAATCCCCAAATCCCCAGTGCCTCAGAATATGACCTTGCTGGAAATAGAGTTATTGCAGATGTAAATAGTTCAGTTATGAGGTCTTACCAGAGTAGAGTAGGCCCCTAATCCATTATGACTTGTGTCCTGATAAAAAGGGGATATTTGGACACAGAGACAGACATGCATAGAGGGCAGATGATGTGAAGAGACACAGGGAGAAATCAGTCATCTACAAGCCAAGGAGAGAGACCTGGAACAGATCCTTCCCTCACAGTGCTCAGAAGGAACCAATCCTGCCAACATACTGATTTCGAACTTCCGGCCTCCAGAACTGGGGGACAATACTTTTTTACTTCTTCAGCCATCCAGTTTGTGGTACTTTGTTATGAATCCCTAGAAAACTAATACAGAATCTGAGATTGGAGACCAATTAGGAGGACTGATGAGGGCCTGGACTAAGGTGGTGGGGTGGGATGAAGAGAATGTAGTTGAAAGATGTTCAAGAAGTAGAATCGACAGAACTTTGTAACTAATTGGATGTAGGGAGTTAGCACAGTGATTAAGATGGACCTAGATTTTATTCCTGGCTCTATTACTGCTTAGTGGTATGAACTTGAACAAGCCACGCACTGTCTTCATCCTTCAGTTTCTTCATCTATAGAATAAGAGTCATAGTAGTTTCTGTGATGGTTACTTTTATGCATCAACTTGACTGGGCTAAGGGATGCCCAGATAGCTTGTAAACCATTGCTGTGTGTGTCTGGGAAAGTGTTTCTGGAAGAGATTATCATACGAATCAGTAGACTGAGTAAAGAAGATCACCCTCACCAATGTGGGTGGGCATCATCCAATCTGTTGAGGGCCCAAACAGAACAAAAGGCTGAGGAAATGCAAATTCCCTCTCTCTGTTTGAGCTGGGACATCCATCTCTTCCTGTCCTTGGACATCAGAGCTCTTGGTTTTTGGGCCTTTAAACTCAGGGTAGGACTTATACCATTGGTTTCCCTGGCTCTAAGGCCATTGGACTCAGACTGTATTACACCACCAGCTTTCCTGGTTCTTCCACTTGCAGGTGACAGACTGTGGGATTTCTCAGCCTCCATAACTGTGTGAAACAATTCCCATAATAATCTCTCTCTCTTTCTTTCTTAGATAGATATTTAGTTTTATTTCTCTGGAGAACACTGACTAATGTAGTTCCTATCTCATTGTGTTGTGACAGACAAGAGAATGAATGTTAAAATCCTTTTACAGTATTTTGGTAAATACTTCATATGGTATTATTGTTAAATACAGTAAATGTTCACTGGTTGTTTTTCTTTTTTAAATATATGAACTGCATGAGAAAGAATCGAGACCAACTTACATTTCCTACTTGGCCAACAGGTAAGGTATGGTGTTGTTCAGTGAGAGGAGAAATATTGGAGAGAATTGGACTTGGAAGGCATGATGATAAATATACAAGCAAATTGTACATTACTAAAAATTACTGCCTTATCTTTTATGTTGGCTTTTGTAATTTTCAAGTTTTATATCTTTAAATTAACAAAAAGTTTTATATTTCCTAATAAAAATAACCTCACATGGATGATAAAATAAACACTATTGTGTTTCTAGGTTATTGGAGAAAAAGAATTACAAAAATCATATTTGTTTAAAACCCTTTAAAAAAAATCTATTGGCTGAATTGACCGTTACATTGGAGACATAAGTATTGACTTTGACAACTTGATCAACAATTAGTTCTTAATTAACCTGGGGTTGTCAACTTATGACCACCCTCTCTCTCGGATGAATGATCTCAGATGTGGCAATCTATACAGAGAAATTGAGTCATCTGACAGAAATTATCCTTGACAAGGTTTCAGTTCTGGAGTTGCCAGATAAAATATAGGACACTCAGTCAAATTTGAATTTCAGATAAACAATGAATACTTTTCAAGCTTAAATATGCCTCAAGTATATCACATGGGACATATTTATACTAAAAAAGTAACCATTATTTTTCTGAAATTCAAACTTAACTGGTGGTGTCCTGTATTTTTATTTGTTAAATCTGGCAACCCTATCTCAATTTCCTTTGCTGGAATGTGCTTCTGTGGAAATATTTAAAAATAGGTTAAGTTCATAATTATCCTGATTTGAGATATCATTTGCCTAAAACTTGTTCTACGTGATTTCTCAAGATCCTTTCTTGAGCTCAGGCATTTGTAATGAATAATTTAGTGGAAAACATACAAACAAGTACATTGTTATTAAACCCTTTGACAAAAGCAATGCAGTGTTTAACAGTATATAGAGGTTGAAAAGGTCAACCATATATACAGTTTCTTAGAGTGATATTTTTATAAAACTTTATTTAACACACTAATTTCCATGGGTAGAAATTTGTTTTCTCTCTATTAATGAGTAGATTAATAAAACAAAATGAGTGTATCTGCTTGTTTCATGAAGATGACGAATCTCTTTGATATACTTACCTTTGTGTAATGTATTCATGTACAGTTTATATAATTATACCCTAAGAAATAAAATCATAAGCTATTTTAAAAATTATTAGAATCACAGTGACATTTTAAATGAATAGGGGATGAGATGGGACTAAATGTCATGTGATTTCAATGTAGGCTTTAAATCTATCTGTGGGGCTCTCTTAGCTTTCTTTCCACTCATCTATTCTCATGCTTTTTGACTTTGAAAAGAAGACATCATGGGACCATTCTGCCTAAGTCTTGAACACTCAGAATCCAATAATGGTACATATGAGAAGACTGGAAAATTTTGCTTGTAAACCTAGGCATGTGATTTGGCTTGCTACAAAAATTGCAGTAGTTAGTGTGTGCATGTTCACTTAAAATTAATCAATTAATCAGATCTTTTGCTACCAGGAAAGCTACTTTGACTTTTTAAAATGATTTATTTTCTTACTTTCTGTGACTTTATACAATGCTTGTGAGGTAATCATGCAGAGAAATGAAAACCATACTTCTCACTTTCCTCAAATATTTACTTATGTATTTTTTTTGATTTTTAAAACAACTTTGTTCAGATATCAATCACCTACCATACAACTCATTCATTTAAAGTGTACAATTACTTATGTATTTTTAAATGGGTATTCATTATTAAAGATCCTGAAGTAAATTAGAAACATAAATACATTGAGCTTCACTCCTGAGGAGAAAAAGTAGTATCAGTAATCCCCAGACCACAAATTCTTTGAAAAATTTGAGATGATCTATTTATAAAATTTTAACTTATTTTTGAAAAAAAAAGACAATGAAAGGGTTTGTTCTCACCATTTTCTCATTGCCCCGTGATCACAGAGCTGCTCAGACCTGTTTTGCTACCTCCAGAGGACACTGTAGGAAACATCTTCCTTTGTCTTCTGCAAGTGGACATCCCTTTATCCCCCCCAATTTTTGTACTTTACCTCCATGGGGCTGGAGGAGATGGGTGGACATATAAATGCACCACAAGAACCATATGCTTCTACCTTGTGAAATAATGCTCTAAAGGAAGGGTATGGAACTCCAATAAGCACAGGAAACTTTGGAAGCATTTAGGAGGAGTGCCTAACAAATGACATACATCAGGGAACATTTCTCAGAAAAAGCAAGTTCCAAGTTGCAAACAAAAGAATGTGTAGGAGTTGATGGTGAGGAGAGTATTCCAGGTGGAGAAAAGAGCATGTAGGAAGACCCAAGAAGTGAAAGAGCCTAATTAGTTAGAGAGTTGAAAATACTTTAATTTGCCAACCAGAGTTCTGGGCCAGATTAATAAAAGTTCCGTAAACCATTAAAACAAGGATTTACCCTGAAGTCTTTGCTGAAGAATCAATCATGGGTTTAATGTTGTGGAGGACATAATAAGATTTACACTTTTTGAAAGATGCCTTTGGTTTCAAAGTGGAGACTGGCCTTGAGGGAGCAAAATGAGAGCCAGGAGAGATGTGATGATGGTTTTCCAATAATCAGGGGAGGTGATGGTGACCTGAACCAGGAAATTGGCTTGTAGGCATGGAGGACACTGAATTAGGACCAAGAAATGTTTAAAGGGCAGAGTTGACTAGACTTGACTGATGGGTTGTAGAGAATGAAACAAGGGAGGTTGTAGAATGATTTCCAAGTTTTTGGTGTGGGAAATCAGTTGGATACACTATGATAAGATAAAAAGTTGAGGAACAGATGTTTATGTGGAAGGATTAAAGAAGAGATAATAAATTCAGTTTTAGGCATATTGTAGGCACTTTTGAATAATGAATTTATTTATTTAGTGAACAAATATTGATGGAGTACCAATTACATACCAGACAGTGTGAGTGAGAGTTCCAGGGCTAGAGCAGTGAATATAATCTTTTAAAACTTGTCATCCACTGGGGGAGATATATACTAAATAAATAATAAGTACAATAAATATATACAGTCATGCATCATTTAATGATGGGAATACATTCTGAGAAATGCATCATTAGGTAATTTCATCATTGTGAGAACATGATACAGTGTACTTACACAAACTGAGATGCTACAGCCTACTACACACCTAGGCGGTATGGTATAGCCTGTCGCTCCAAGGTTACAAACCTGTACAGCATGTTACTGTATTGAGTATTGTAGGCAATTAGAACACAACAGATCTAAACATACCTAAACATAAAAAAGGTACAGTAAAAATACTGTATTAGAATTTTATGGGACCACTGTCATATATGCAATCCACCATTCACTGAAATGTTGTTATGCTGCGCATGACTATATATCTATCTGATAGAGATGTGCAGGATTGGTGATCAGAATAGCAGTCATCAATCTGAGTAGAATTTTGCTAACTGCAGAGTGGTATCTTTAAAGAGAAAATAGAAATAAAGGAACTAAAATGGCTTTTGTTGAAGTTCAAAGTCAACATTTTAGCACCCCAAAATGTGCACTTGGA
Organism: Indri indri; assembly: GCA_004363605.1. NCBI lineage: Eukaryota > Metazoa > Chordata > Mammalia > Primates > Indriidae > Indri > Indri indri. The sequence continues at coordinate 6,414 of RJWJ010017609.1, read as the reverse complement.
CATAATGACTATGTTTGATAAGAAGGAGGCTTTTCTCAAATTGAGGGCATCAGATGATAAAGACAGCCCTGTCAAGCTTGAGAGCAGGGCCGTGTTCCTGTTTGGGGGGGCCCTGGTGTATGTATCAACAGAGCATCCTTAAATGTCAGTGTTCACCAACACAAATGAAGTAGATAATGATTGTTAGTCAATGACTTGTGTTAGATAAATTAAAGCCTTCAATATTGTCTTTCAAGTCAACAAACATTTATTGATTGCCTGCTATGAGCATGGCCCTATGCTTTCTGCTAGGGATGCACAAATAAAAAACACGTTTCCACCCCAAATTTATACTCCAATAGCAAGGCAGGCATTGTATGACTACTTACAATATAAGTCAAACTAGAAAGTGCTAGAATGGTCATATTAAATTCTATGAATTTCCCTTTGAGACCAACAGAACCAGTGAATTTTAGAGGAAAATCAACTGGTTCCGTGCTTCACAATGTGTGGCAATTTATTTAACTTCTCAAATTTGGTATAGATTTCACACTTTTCAAATGGGCTAACAACATTCTGGGAGGCAGTGCACATTATTCAAAATGATGGTTTCACTAGAAGGCTCCATTTGGAAGGGAACAGTTAATTCTATATTATTTATGGCTATGGAAATTTTTCTTTGGTTATAGAAATTTCTGAGGCATTCACCCAGTGTTTGTTGTCCTTGGAGAGTCTAGTAGTCTAGTCTGTCTTTCAGGCACCTTTCATTAAAGTGGGTATGAATGTTTGTTAAATTGGATGCTTCGGAGTTCCCTGAAAGTTAAAGGATACTCTGGCTTTAATTAGCAGCCATTTCTCACTTTTTAACTAGTTAGTTCAATTCTACCTATCTTTAAGAAATAAGGATACTTCCAAACAATGACCTTCTCCCAGGTTAGGTCAAGGCCCACTGCTAGACATCTATCATAGTACCATGTGCCCTTTCTTTATAGCTTTGATCTCAGTTGTAATCATATGTTATGTGTGTGATTGTTCAGTCACTTCATTCAGTCACTTGATTTAGTTAACTAATCCCAGGTGACTTTAAACTTAACAGAGCAGGAACCAAACACCTTTTACTCCTTTTCATTGCCTCAGCACTTAGCCCATGTTTGGAAGAATAAACTCTTACCTGGAGTTTTTATTTCCTTCTTGTGTTAACTTGTGGGAGGGGGTGGGTGGGAGGAGGTGGGCTGGGGGAGTCAACACTGGTGAAGCTGAGTTCTATGAAGTTGCTAACCACCCTTCCTTTTAGTGTCCTTAATTTTACTGAAGTTTCAAAGGATGCTGCTCCACCATTCTTTTGGGTAACAAGCCTGTGACTGTGTCATCCGGATCATTTATAATTGTTATAAATTTTAATCAGGTTCCTCATTCAACATTTGCCTTTCCAGGAGGAAGAGGCCAACATTCCAATATGCCTCAAATAGCAGCCCTCTAACCCTCCATGTTAGTTACTATTTCCTTTTTTGCCTATGCTTTCTCTGGCTTCATGATGATCAGTTTTGAGAGGTGACAACCATAATCTCATGAACATTTTCTTCACTTTTTGGCCCTAATAGACAAGTCAGTCAATATGCTTAGGGAGCTATCAATGACTTCCACATGTGTGCTTTCCCTGCCTAATGATGATAGCTCAGAGCCATTCATTTGACACCTATGCTCTTTATCATAAAATGTGCTACCTTGTACTTACTAAGTTGAAGTCTAGTTATTACTTTTCTAGACTCTTGTGCAAATTGGTAAGATTTTCATACCTACCTATTACCTTTTTTCTTAGCTACAAATTTAAATCTTCCACATTGAATAAATTTGAGGTTTTTGGACATTTATAAATGTGTTAAATATGATCGGCTTCAGTATTGATTCACAAAGAACTTCACTCTAGAGGAAACTATACATTTATCCCTATTCCAAATAAAAGGATTTCCTGGTCTAAGTTTATCCATGATAAAACTGCTCTATAGTGTAATACTGTCCTTTGGGCATTTCTGTCATCACGTCGTTCAAGAGTGGGCTCATTCGCCACCAGCATGCACCAACACGGCTGTGCTGATGGCTTGTGGATAGTATTTGTTCTGATTGATTAAGGCTTCTGTTCTGATTGCTTGATGCCCAAACATTACCTGTTGTTAAATATTTTTAATATTTAAAGTTATCACAAAATCATCAATTGACATCAGAATCACATATTAGTTCTTGGCTTTCTTTGTTGGAAACTATTGAGTTTTATTTCTCTTTGCTAAGTAGAGCGCTAAGCCATAAAATCGGCTCAAGTAAAACCACAAGTGTAAAATAAAGGATCTGGATTACCTGCAAACTATAATCAACAATTAACTATAATCAGGAATGGGTCTGACATCAATGTTGTGCATCTGAGGCTGCTGAGAACTGAAAGTTCTTTGAATCTTTCAGGTGGTGGAAGGACATGTTCTCATCTCGAGAAAAGGAGTGGATCTACTAATTCGATAATGTCCTTTCTCTTACTTTCTTTTAAAATAACAGACTTATGACATGTTCCTGCCACTGTGGTCAAAATATACCAGAACTTTCTGAAAAATCTGATGATAAATTTGATATATCTGTGGGCTATAGCTGCAGAGCCCGTGCTAGACGGTGGTACTCTATTTTTCAGTATTCACTTGGAGTCATGTAGACACAGTGGTAAAAAGGGAATGTGCCCTTAGACTATTTTAGAAATGATGGTTTGCATGAAGATTCCATCATTTATTTTTGATTCCATAAACAATTAGTAAGAAAGAATTCAGCCTGGATTTATGTCAAGAAGTTGAGACCTAGCTAATTGTTTTTCAGTAATTTTGCTTAATTTTGTAGAATCTTCCTTAAGCTGGTCACTGATGTTTCCCAAGGTCTGGGCACCAGTTCTAGAAAGAATCTGAAAATTAAGATTTAATGGATGTGCAAATGTCTTGGTTTATTTAGAGTTAGAATTTTCTCTGTTATTGTCCCCTTAAGAATGTTCAAGACAGGACTCAATAACTAGCTGGTCAGAATGTTGTAGACAAATCCCTGCTCTTCGAAGTGTGTTCTATGGACCAGCAGCAATGGCATCACCTGGGAGCTTTTTAGAAAATTAGACTCTCAGGCTCACACCCTAGACCTACTCAGTCAGAATCCACATTTTAACATGATGTCCAGGTGACTCAAACATACAATAAGGTTTGAGAAGCTGGTTATGGATATCTAATTAGGATGAAGTCGGGGAGGGGCAGGTCTAAATGACCTTTAAAGTCCTGCACCTTAAAATTCTATGTTATACTATGAAGGGTCCACCTTCAATTGTCTGTTATTTGAATCTTTTAACATAGAACTAGATGGAAGATGGCAGATGGTAAATTCTTAGTGACTTTGGGATGTCAATTTAATTTTCTTTCACTTTTGTTATTCTTCACTGTGTATATGATACTCTAATTGTTCTTGACATTAGTTTTGATTTGGTCCTTTATAAAAGACAACTGTGAATTTGAAAGCCCTGTGAGAAAAATCTTGAACTTGATATAGCATTTTTGTGACTTAAATTCATTAGCATTCATCTGCACATACCTGTTTTGTAATTTAAAGCTGGCAATAACATATAATGTAATTTCCAAGAAATTAAATATCCTTTGAATTAGATATCTTGGCTCTACTGACATAAAAATATAATCACACTTCTCTAAAATTAGTCAGCAGTTCTTTTCCCACAGTGAGAGTAACTCTTCAAATATTTATTTTATTTAATTATGAGCAGTTCTTGTTCCTTTTTTAAAGTCATTTACTTTTGCTTTTGGCTCTGAAAGTAGCTTCAAAATAGGGTCTCATTGAAATGATTTCATTTTGAAGAATTAAATTTCTCCACAATTTCATTTTACCATTACTCATACAGCAAACGATCCTGGACTAGTACACACACAAGCATATTCTTTGTAAGAATACTTTGAAAAGTTTTTAACAAAGGCGTCGAAAATGTATTTTCCTCTTACAATCATTTCTGAAGCGCTTTCCTCTTCATTTCTTCAAATCTCTTAAATGATCTCTGGTGATTCGACAATGCTTGTTCACATTTTCTGGTGGTTGCTTCTGAGGTTGTAGTTGGAGGTGGAGTGCTGCCACTGGCATCTAGTGGGTAGAGTCCAGGAATCATGCTAAACATCCTGCGATACCCAGAATATCCCCCACAATAAAGAAACAGTCCATAATGTCACTAGTGCTGCGGTTGAGAAGCTCCGTACTAAATGTGCTGCTGAATTGGTTAATGTCCAAACTTGTGGTTAACTCATATGCATGGGGATATGCTATTTACACATAAAACAATTTATTGATGCTAAACACATGGAAGTGTAAGTACAGTATCAATATTTTTACAAAAGCTATTGAAATGTCAAAATTCAGTCTATAAAGGAAACATTAATCAATACAGTCGTATAGTGTTATGTATAGCAGAAATAAATTTGGGAGCATTCCCCCCTCCCTTTTCCCCTTTACCTCAGCAGTTGAATAGGTACTGTCATGAAAATGTTATATATTTCAATTAATAAGTTTCAAATAAAAGTGGAATTAAGCTAAAAATTATAAAGAGTCCTTGAATGGCTTGTTGATTAGAAACTAATGTAACTCCTCGTCTAGGATAAAATACCAAACAGGCAGCAGCTGCTGGTAATTTGGTGCAAGTAATTGTAGAGCCAATAAGTTGAAGAAGTGCTTATTAAAAGAAACTGCTTTCCTATCTGCTTGTAAGTTCAATTGAGTAATGCACTCTACATGTGGTCTGACACTGGGTAAATTATACACCTGATTTAAAAACACTCCATCCATAAGAGCTCCTATTTTGCTCATCCATAAAATTTTTACTTTCTTCATTACTACTTGCAGCAGTGTATGGCATAATATCTATCAAATTAGGCTTTGAGGACATCTCAGGCTGGCACCCTGCTGACTTGAAACATGTGCTTAATATTACTGCAGTGCTTTTAACCCCATGAGTGCCCGGGTTAGCCCACACAGGCATGCAGAATCTGCTCCGCTCTCTCTTGGCTGCTGCATCCTCCACCTACTGAGAATGAGACACATCAAAGATAAAGGGGTGGGGTTGGATTAAGGATTAGTCAATGGGTAGGAGAAATAAGTAGTTAAAATTTATAGGAGTAAGACAGACAACATGAAAACTGTATAGTTTACTATTTTGCAATTTTTAAAAATATGAGCCAAATGTAAACATTTGAAATTAAGATATACTATTTGACCTAAAAAAAACTTGGAAAAGCAAGATGAAAAACAGAGTAGCACTTTCTGGATAACTCACATGAAATCTAACTTTGGAATATGTCGTATTCACATTTATGAATGTTTAGATACTTTTAATAAACATTTATTGCCTTCTGTCTGCTAAGTGGCAGGTACTATGCTTGATACTAAAGACAGTGACAAACGCCTGTGGCCCTTGCCATCTTGCAGCTCAAATCTTGCAAAGGGGTCAGGATTTCAACCATCAACTAGAATATGATGACAAAACAGAAATGATCTCAAGGCCTTTATTCAATATCTATTCATTCATTCCTTCATTCATTCAGGGGAGAGATAGTGTTTCACACAATTACTCTACTGGCCGAGTCCCCATGGCAGATATTCCTCTATTGTAGTGTGAAACACACATGTGAATCTCAGCCTGATGCCATTAAACATTTGAGTCATGTAATTATTTCCCCCTTTTCTTAGTCCATGCTGACCTCCCAGTCTTCTGATTATAATTTAGCTTCCCACCTGGAGTGTCTATGAAAAAAAATGCACGTACCAAAGAATTCTATGTCCAATATTTTTTGCAATAATACTGTTTGCTCTAAAAAATTAACATATTGTATATTGATCATAATTCAGCTCCCTGTGTAATTTTATGAATATAGATCCCTTTGAAAATCTACTTTTTATTATAAGTGAATTCTTTGTCATTCTCATGTTATAGATTAATCTCATGAGATTGGTTGATGTGACTTTATTCCTAAAAAGATGAGCTCACTGTCATGGTGCTGATGAGTTAGGTTCTGGGGCCAACCAGACTCCAGAAACTAGAGTTAAAGAATGGAAGCCACTGGAGGATATGAGAATGTTTAAAAAAAAAAAAAATACCTGGAGAGAGAAAGAGAATGACAGAGAGAGACCAAGAATAGATCTTGAGATGTGTCAACCAGCAAGAAACAGAGGAATAAATTCAAGCAGAAGCTGGAGGACCAAGATAACAAGAACCAAGGAAGGGTCTAGGAAGGAGCTGGGAGTCAGAGATAGATTAGCCTGAGAAACAGACCTCTGGATAAGGCAGTTCAGAAATCTTGCAAGAGAGCAGTGTCAGTAGAGAAGCCTGAGGGGTGGAGAACTAGATTGTGTGAAGTCTGTGGAATAAAT
>RJWJ010017608.1:0-32730 GCA_004363605.1 Indri indri | reverse complement strand
GACAACTTGCCTTAATATAACATTTGGGGGTTTCGCATTCTTTCATAGACATTACAACAGAATTTTTTTTTTTTTTCTGGAATGTGATGTTGCCATAGAGAAGTCTCTGGCCTGATTTTTCTTCCTTGTAAATGACTTGCATTTTCTACCTGGATGCATGAGCAAGTCATTCCTTATCCTTGAAGCCGAAAACTTAACCAAGATATATTTCAGCGTTGACCACTCTGAACAATTTTTCTTCAAACTCTTTTCAGGAAACTTTCTCCTTCGTATGTCTTTGAAGAGTTTGCACACTTCATTTGTTGGGCTGTGTCCCCTAAGTTCACCAATGATTCTTATGTGTTTGATTATCTTTGTTGGCCTTTAATATTTATTTAATTTCTCTTAAATGCTTTAATCTTGTTTTCCTCTGCAAGCACTGTGATTATTTCAAGCCTATTCTGTCAGTAATCAGTTTTCTTCTATGTCTGTTCTTTTCCCTGACATACAAGATGTAAATGTTAGGTTTCTAACTGTGTTGTTTTGTTCTTCAGTTTGTTTCCTAAGGTTTTCCATCCCTTTTCTTCCTGCTCTGGTGTTTCACCTCTTTGTTTCTGAGTTCTTATTTTGTTGAATTTGTGTTCTTACTAAGTTCTTTTATGGAATGAAGCTCTCTATTCTTGGAATTATGGTTTCTTCTGGACTGAGTTCTTTGTATTTTTAAGGCTTTCTTTCTTTCTTCTTTTCTTCCTTTCCTTCTTTCTTCCCTTCTTTCTTTCCCTCTCTTTCTGTGGGGAGCATGGTATGTTTGCCCAGTCCTTGCTCTGATGTGGTGTAGGTGAATTCTCATAGACTCTTTTTCCACTGTCTTGGAGATGAAATTATCTTCACCTCTGAGCAAGAGTTTGAGGACATTGTACTGTGTCCATGTTTCTGGTAGCCTGCCTTCCTGACAGTGGAGGTGAATGGTCAGCTGAATCTATGTGTAGCTTTTATTGGAAGACCTGAACTATCGTCTCTTCCAAGATTTGGTTTGATGTAACTCTTCCAGGGTTTACTCCACCTATAGAGGGATATGTCCCATTTCCACAGGGGACTACCATTCTGTTTCAGATGGATTACCAGGGGGGCATGGAGCACTGGAACCTAGGCTCTCTCAGAGAATCAGCCACTGTTCTTGACTTCCCCCGTTTCACTAAGGCATCTTTCCTCAGCAGCCATTCCTACTCTTCCAATCCCAAGAAGGAAGGTAATATGATAACTTGTGATTTGGAGGCTTGGTAGCTAATAGTTTTGGGAGAGTGGCACTGGAAGAGGATGGAGGGCAAAACTTCTCTTAGGGCTTTCCAAGCACCTTCCCTCCTGTATGTTCACACCTGTTCCCTGGCCTGCCTGCTCAGAGCCTCAGTCTGTTTCTTCCTCTCCAAACTGGGTAGTAACACTTTGCAAAAGCATTTTCAATATTTTACTAAGTCATCTTCTTTTTTCAGCACTGCTTTTGGAGATGTGAACACAGTTAATAATTGAACTACTCAGAACCTACTTTCTTACTGTGTCGGGGTTCTCAAGGCCACCCCCAAGTTTTACGATTTGCTAGGGGGACTACAGGACTCAGCACATATTTGTACTCACAGCTAAAATTTATAACAGCAAAATCAGCAAAGGGAAAACGTGCATGGGACAAAGTCCAGAGGAAACAGAAACAAGCTTCCAAGAATCCTTTCCTGATAGAATTGCACAAGTCATGCTTATTTCTTCCAGCAATGCATTGTGACCTGTGTTATCTACCAGGAAAGTGTGCCTGAGCCCAGGAGACCAAGGTTTTTATCAAAAGTTGGTCACATGGGCACGTAGTGCATATATGACTAACTGCAGTCCCTAAAATTCCATGCTCCAGGAAGGAAAGCAGGTATCTAGCATAAACCACATTATTTGTACAGTAAGTCAATCTCAGCATTTAGGGAAACATTTATATCAATGCAGGGAAGCGTTAACCAACCCAGTTCCCAGAGACCAGTCAAGGGCCAACCTTGCAAACAGGCCAGCAGTCTCAGGCCTGCTGTTACCTTTCTGCACATGTGCCTTGGTCACTACTCTTCCGAAGTTAACATAAGACATACATCTATCCACTTAAACTTTAATGTCCCTGCCATTTCTTCCATTATACTCTTCTTATAATAGAATAATGGGAGAAAAATCAAGAAAACCTACAAAGCTACAGTGTGAAGATTGTCTCTAGAGTCACCCTTCCACTGCACAGCTGTCTTAATTCCAGCTCCACAATTTTCTAGTTCATTACCTCACATTTTCTTTGGCCGAAATAAACAAACAAAAAGAAAAAGAAAAAAAAGAAGAAAAACAATAAAGGCAATATACTTGCAGTGTATTGTTAAGGTTTTGTAAAATCTCCAGCTCCGAGTGAAATCAATTTTAGCTAAATGTGATGCTTTATTGAAACCTCAAATATGTGACATAAAAATCAAAATTTACATAAGAAATTTTTAGGTAGTCAGGGAATAATATGCACTGATATCACCTCAATGATTTTTTTTCATAAATTTATCATAGTTTTATTATTTGAATAGCTAAGATGTTGTGCTCATGAGCAAAAAAGAGCTAGAGTGTATCTTTTTTTAAAATCGGGAAGAGACATACTTTGTTTCAACACTTCCCACTCATGTGAATGATTCAAAGTTTTTACATGCCATTTTTTATCCACAAAATAATCTGAGATGCATTTAAGAAAAAATAAGCCTCTCCCTTTAAGTCATTGACTACGTGTTTTAACAGTATCTGCTCCTCAAAATGACTGTGATATGTCTACTTGAAGCTAATGTGATACAGGAAAAGATTCATAAATCTGCAGGAGTGGGGAGGAGAAAGAGCAAACGTTTCATTTATGACATCTAAATGTTAGCGATCAAACACACACGAATGGAGCAAATCAGGTGTGCCAGTATCTGCATGTACGTACACAAGTGCGCTCGAATGCACGCACATGCACACACTGCGCCAATTATCTCAAACTTTAAGGTGAGATGCTACTCCCAGAGCAGCACCTTGCTGACCTGGAGAACATTTAATGAACACTCAGCAGTGAGGAATTAGGTACGGTCCCCTTACCACACACCCCACATCTCCATAACGTCTGTCAAACTGCGTCACAAACAGGTCTCCAGAATCTTCTATTTGTTCTCATACATAAGCCAGTGGTCACCGGGTCTGAGATATATAAAGCGTCAAAAGTAAAAGGCCGAATAACTGATTCTTACCAGAGAAAGGAAATTTTGCTCAGCTTGAATTTCCTCCTCTTTTTCTTGCAAATTGAAATTTTTGCCCTAATTGGGCTGTTTTCAAGCACATATGAAATGAACAAAAAGGAAGAGGAAATTAGGCATCCCAGGATCTGCTGTAGGCATGTGATAAGATCTACAGCAATTTCTAAGACCCAGACAGTGATCACCTTGTTATCATATATTTGCTCTTTCTGTAACACACATTCTCCTAAGTAGTTATGATAAAATTAATAGAACTAAAAAGCTCATCTCTGTTTTCCTTTGCCCTCCATTTTTCCCTTTCTCTTTCTGCTTTTTTTTTAAGCTTAGAGAGTTAAAGAAAAGGGAGTTGCTTTGGTTACCATTAAATCAATCTCACCTCATATCCTTTCACAAGCATAAAATTAATTCTGAGTGATTCTGATTATAGCAACTGTACCCTAGCCCTGATCAAACCTAATTACAATCTGATGCAGGGTCCTGTCATTGTTGCGGCTAGGTAATGGAGCCTGCATTTCAGCCAGCAGTGCCTTGTTAATGAATAGGAGAGATGAGAGGCCTACACATTGTCTCCAATGACCCCTTCTGCATCATAGAGAGCGAACCGCATTGATAAACACACTAAGATGGGTTATTATCCATTATTCGGTTTTACAATTAGTGAACACCTGGCACGGTGGCAGCCAGAACCTCTTTACTTCCCATTTGTATCTATGTGAGCCCCCAACTCTGACACAATATAGCACGCCAATTTCCCTTTATTAAAGGAAAGAAATTATAAAGAAAGGGCTGAGGGAGATACAGGGAGGTGCTGTTGCTGTTTTAAGGCTTCTCACTGTTTGTAAGGAGCAGATAGATATTGGCAGAAATCCTACAAATGTTAGAGATGGCTTTGAGAGTCATGGCCTTTTAAATATTGTCCTTTTATGTTCAGAAGGACTTACAGACCAAGGAGCTCCCCTCCAGCTCCTGAAGCCTGGTTTGCTTCCAGATTAACAAAACCATGAGGAGCTACAATGAACAAAGAAATGCAGCATTGTCCTCTTTGAATCCGCAGAAAAGGGAAACCCTTTGCATTTTTCTAAGCCCTGACTACCACAGATTTTCAGTTCTCTTCTGCCTTTACAATCTTTATTTCCAGCATTCAACTCGCTTTAAAGAAGAGGCTGTCTTTGGTGGAAAATATATTTCAGATTTTTTTATCTTTGCATGAATCCATTAATTTATGATCATTCTTTTGAAGGAAAAGAAAATCCAACAAAGATTTTCTTTTTTTTTTAGCCAGTAACAGTTAATAGGCAAGTTTTGAGCCTCCAGAACAGACAACTTCTATTTTCTGGATGTCATTAGGTGTGTTTTCTTTATCCTAACAACTTCAGACATTGGGGAGGAAGCTAGGAGAATAAGAGAGGGGGGGGGAATCACAAGGTAGTGGGGCGTGTGGCCTTAATGCATGGTTTTAACATACAATTTTGCCAATGTGAAGCCTCTAAAGTCAGCTTAAACTGGGGTTCTCAGCAGTCCCTGGAAAAACTGGCTTTCCACCCAAACTCACCAAAGAACAAACTGGAATCATGAAAGGCAATTTGGATTAACATCTGAAGATGGGACATTGAGTACAAAGGTTCTCAACTCGAAATGTCCCCATGTCTCGTGTTGACCAGCCTTTGCACCCAGTGGCTGGTTTCAAAATGGCAGCCCAGATACCCACAGGTCCTTCATCAGCAAGTGCTCACATTTTTCTCTACCTCACATCTCTTTCCAGCACCTAAAAAACAAGATGCACAATACAAAACAAAAACGGATAATTTTCATCCAAGAACTGTGCAAGGTTCTTCAATTTTATAATTATGAAGATAAAAGAAGACAAATTCTCACCAAAGCTCAAGGTGGCATCTGGGTATCTCCCCCAGTTTATACAAATGTGGGTGGTTTGGTCAGGCAAGATCAAAGACTATGGGTTCCACACCATTAAATTGTTATCCTGTCATTATTTTTCAGAAGTCCTAGAGGTAGCAGGAAGCACATAATGACAGTGTACTGGCGGGGGTACTTCCAAAGGTCAAATCATGGTGACATCACAGAACCAGGCCTTTCTCAAAACCATTGTTTTGTCCCAACATCAGCAAGAGATCCTGGAGCACCATGGAAACATGAGTCAGGAAGAACATAACCTTCCTAAGATAAAATGACTGCATTTTGCTCAGGCAAATGATAATATATCATTTTGAAACATCTATTAGTATTGAATGAGCACTTTGTCAATGTCACGAAGGTTGATTTTATTCTATGTGGGGGGCTTGCAATTCTCACCAAAATGCTTGGCCAAAAAAGATACCTTATAAACTGAAATCAGATTGCCCAAAGGCAAAGCGTTGAGAATTAAACCTCACACATCTTTGTTCTCAGGCTGGACTCAGGCACAGGCCCTTCAGAAAGGGGCTCTCTGTAGCACGTGAGGTAAGAGAAGGCAATGCCAGTCATCAGATTTACTTCCCTGGAATCTGTTTTTTTAATGAACTGACCAAGGACCTCCTCTCTTCTCTTTCATAGCTGTTGATTTCTCTTGGTCACCAATAAGAGAGAAGAAAATCATGGAACCTCAGGTCAGAAAGAAACCTTGAGAAATCATGAAGCAAGACTGTTGAGTAGAACCTAACCTGCTGCTGCCATGGGCATGTACACACACCTAGAAGTGTGTGTGTGTGTGTGTGTGTGTGTGTGTGTGTGTGTGTGTTCATGATAGAAAGGGAAGACATATATTGATTTCACCTACTTATTTACTCATTTGAAAAATATTTATGGAGTGCCTTCTGTGTCTTTGGCACTATAATAGCTGCTAATAAATCAGACAAAAAAGAATCCTTGCACTCACAGAACTTATATTTATATAAAAATAAATGTGAGAAATGCAAATAAAATATGAGGAATACAAATCTGCCAGTGTAATTTTAAAAATCAAGCATTTTCATAGAAATGATTCTAAAATTATAAGAATATGTAACTAGAAAAATCTGAAAGTAACTGAACAAAAATAATTTAACAAATATTACATCCATAAAAAATTTCATGAACATTAAGCTAAAAAACTTCTGCGCAGCAAAGGAAACAACCAACAGAGTGAAGAGACAACCTAAGAACAGGAGAAAATATCGGCAAAGTAGCCATCTGACAAAGGATTCATAACTGAAATATATAAGGAACTCAACTCAACGGCAAAAAAACAAATAATCCAATTAAAACATGGACAACCAATCTGAATAGACATTTCTTAAAAGAAGACAGAAAAATGGCCTACAGGTACATGAAGAAATGCTCAATACCACTAATCATGAGGGAATAGCAACTCAAAACCACAATGAAATATCATCTCACCCCAGTTAAAATGGCTATTATCAAAAAGAAAAAAAAATAACAGATGTTAGGGAGGATGCAGAAAAAGGGGAATGATAGTACACTGTTGGCAGGAATGCAAATTAGTACAGCTGTCATGGAGAACAGTATGGAAGTTCTGCAAAAAACTAAAACTAGAACCACCGTATGGTCCAGCAATCCCTTTGCTGGGTATATATCCAAAAGAAAGGTAACCAGTACGTCAAAGAGATATACTGCACTCCCACGTTTATTGCAGCACTATTCACAATAGCCAAAATACGGAATCAACCTAAGTATCCATCAAGGGATAGATAAATGGATAGAGAAAATGTGGCATATATACACCATGGAATATTATTTGGCCATTAAGAAGAATGCAATCCTGTCATCTACAGCAACGTAGACAAGCCTGGAAGACATCACGTTAAGTGAAAATAAGCCAGGAATAGAAAGGCAAACATCACAGGTTCTCACTTATGTGGGATCTTAAAAAGTTGATCTCATAAAGGTCAAGAATAGAATGGTGGTTGCCAGAGACTGGGAAGGGAAGCGGGGAGGGGGGATGAAAAGAGGTTAGTGAATGGGTACCAAAATATAGTTAGATGGAAGGAATAAGTTATAGCGTTCCAGCGCACAGTAGAATGATGATAGTTAACAATAATTTATTGTATATTTTGAAAGAGCTAGAAGAGAAGATTTGGAATATTCTGAACACAAAGAAATGATGTATGTTTGAGGTGATGGATATCCCATTTGCTCTGATTTGATCTTTACACATTGTACGCATATATCAAAATATCATACGTACCCCATAAACGTGTACAATTATTAGGTATCAATTTTTAAAATGTCATGAAGTCATCATTTTTCACCCACCAAATTAGCAAAGTTGTTTTTCAAGAGTTTGATAAGCTGAGCACTCTCATACACTGCTGGCAGGAGTATAAAGTATACAAGGCTTTATACTTGACACTGTGTGTCAAAACCTCACTTTGAAAAATGCAAACCCTTCTACCCAGTAAGTCCTCCTAGAACTATTAAACTCAACCTTTAGTGTGCTTAAAAATCTCAGGAGCTCTTTTTTAAAAGGTAAATTCTTGGGCATTGATTGCAGAGATTCAGATGCCGCAGATCTGGGGTGGGACCTGATCTGCATTAATATCTAGTTGTGGGGGAGGTGGCTAATGGGCCACACCATAACATGAGCTGCTCTAAAGGACTCTCTTCCAAGGAAGCAACCGGAGATGTAGAGAAAAATTTATATGTAAAATTATTTATCTCAGCTCTTACTTATAATGTTGAGAAACTGTAAACAACCTAAATTGACATAAATAAGGACATGGTAATAGTAATCATGATATATTCTTGTAAGAGATTATTATACAGACATTAAAAATGGGCTTGGGGGGATATTTAATAATGTGGGAAGATGCTAAATGAAAGAAGCCAAGATGCAAAATTGTGCATACACCATATATATAATGTATGAATACAACTGCAAGGAAATACATCAAACTGCTAATAGTGGCTGTGACTGAGTAGTAGGAGTATGAGAAATATTTATCTTCTGTGTGTTGCTCTTTATTTTCTGAGTTTGAAATAATGATCCAAAAATAAATAAACTTTTTTTAAAAAGTCATAAATCTATTCTCGGCTTCCAGGCAGAAATATACCCAAATCATTCCACACATATCTTCCTCATCTACTGCTCTTTATAGGCCCAATTAAGGAAATTTTCCGTAATTAGACAGTTGTCATTTATGTCAAGCCTATGTTGTCCCTGTTGAAATTTAAATCTGCTTCCTTCGTGAACCCAGAGACCAGCTGTTTGCTTACTCCCAGAAAGGGTTAGCGTCTATTTATGTCCCCAAGGTCTCCTGGGAAGGAAACGTGTGAACTGTCATTGACAAGGAAATGTTGGGAGACAGGGCTAGTGATTATGATCAACTGAAGGAGATGAGTTCTGGTTTCTGGGAGAGGGTGACCGTGAGAGCTAAGAAAGGCGTTTTCCAGATAAAGGTCTGTTCAATAGACTTTGGAAGCAATTAATCAATCAATGAGTAACAGTTGAAAACATTTGCCTAAAATTCTTCCACAAGCATAAATTGCATAGCAATCCTGTAAATCTTACAAAACAATTATAAAAGAATGCTTCTTAAGAAAAAAAATAATTTAATGGCCAAGGCCTGACTTCTCTTATAGGGAATATACAGTAAAAGCTGCTATTGCGGGTGAAACGTCTCTTTCACCCATCATTTCTCCTCCCTTCCCATTGCTCAGGCCTCCCTCACGCCTCGGAGGGTAGGTCCTCGTTGCCAGTCCTGGGGCCCTGATTTTGATTGTCTCACTCTTCTGCTCTAGAGCTTTCACAGAATGTTACTACACGTGGGAAAAAAAAATAAAACGCAGTTTCCACATCTGTAAAATGGACCTAAAAATAGATGTTCCAAAGCATGTGGGGATTCAAAGGGCCTGTGCCACTTCCATTCAACTGTGACTTCCCATTCAGCCTGTCACTTCCCCTTCAACACCTAACTCAATACCACTAATAATCTGGTTTTATTTATCTGGGTGCATCAGGCTTCAGTCCAGCACTCAGCACACAGGAGGCGCCTAGCAAATGTTCATCCAAGGAATGGAAGAACTGACCGTCAGCTCCTTTGATGATGGTAAGCCCCCTAGTAAACTACCCATCCCAGGTTTTGTAAATGGAAGGAACTTAATCTGTATGAGTCAGTTTAATTTTTCTGCCTTTGTATCCATTATTCATTCAATAACAGCAAATATTTATTAGGCAAACCCCTGTTGCCAGGCATTGGGGATAAAGCAGGGAACAAGATAAGACATGTTTCCTGTTCTCATAGTGTTTACACTGTAGTGGGAGGTGATGGAACAACCAATCAACCAACTAACTTATTAATTAGATTTTAAAACATGCTTTTGGTTACAGATAAGCACTATAGAAAAAATAAAAGTGGGTTGTGTGATATAGCCTGAGCAGCAAGAGCAACCAGAGCTGGTCAGGGCAGGTCTCTCTGAGAAGGAGACATTTGAACTAAGGCCTAAAAGATGAGGCCTAGGAAACACTAATCCACATCGCTTCTCTATAGTTGAAATTCTTTAATGAGGCAAAATGTCTATAGAGTGAAATGCACATATCTTATGTTTATAATGGAATGAATTTTGCTAAATGTATACATCTGTGTAATCACCACCGTTAAGATATAGAACATTTCTATTACCCCAGAAAGTTCATTTTTTTCCAGTCTTATTGAGGTTTACTTGACAATTAAAAATTGTATGTATTTAAGGTATGCAACGTGATGTTTTCATCACCCCTGAAAGTTCTTGTCTGCTTCCCAGTCATTCCCCACCCTCAGAGGGTACAACCTCTGTCATGCACACCCCGCTGTTGTGATCTCTATCATCGTTGGTTGGTTTTGCCTGCGCTTCAACCTGATATAAGCAGAATCATGCAGAATGCGCTCTTTCTGTCTAGCTTCTTTCATTAATATGATGTGTTTCAAACCTATCTACATGGTTGTATGTATCAACAGTTTGTTCTTTCTTAATGCTGAGCAGCATGCTATTGCATAACTACACCGCAGTTTGTTAATCCATTCTCCTGTTGACAGACATCTAGGTTGTCTTCAGGTTTGGGCTATTATTAATAAAGCTGTCATAAATATTCTTATATAAATATCCCTATATCTTCTTATTATAGACATATGATTTTACTTCTCTTGGGTAAATACGTAAGAGTGAAATTCTGGCTCATAGGGTAGGTATGTTTAAGTTTTTAAGATACAGACAAAAAGTTTTCCGAAGTTGTTAATACCACACAATATTCCCACTTGCAAATTATGGGAATTCCAGTTGCTCCACAGACTTGCCAACATTTGCGTTGTCCGACTTTAATTTAGGCCTTCTAATAGTGTGCCATCTCCTCGTGATTTTAATTTCCATTTCCTGATGATGGATGGTATTGAACACTTTTTCCTGTACTTAGTGGCCATTCTTATAGGTTTGTTTACAAAGTGTCTGTTCAAGTCTTTTGCCCATTTTTATTGCATAGTTTTTATTTTGTTATGGATTTTTGTAGGAATTTTTTTTTTTTTTTTTTTTTTTTGAGACAGAGTCTCACTCTCTTGCCTGGGGCGAGTGCCATGGCGTCAGCTTAGCTTACAGCAACCTCAAACTCCTGGGCTCGAGCAATCCTACTGTCTCAGCCTCCCAAGTAGCTGGGACTACAGGCATGTGCCACCATGCCCGGCTAGTTTTTTTTTTTTCTATATATATTTTTAGCTGTCCAATTAATTTCTTTCTATTTTTGGTAGAGACGGAGTCTCGTTCTTGCTCAGGCTGGTCTCAAACTCTTGAGCTCAGAACGATCCACCCACCTCGGCCTCCCAGAGTGCTAGGATTACAGGCGTGAGCCACCGCGCCCGGCCTTTTTGTAGGAATTTTTTATAGATCTGGATATATGCCTTTTCTCAGTTATATCTCCACCCACACACCCACTGGGGCTTGCCTTTCATTTTCCTAATTTTACCTTTGATAAGCAGAATTTGTAAAACTTTGATAATGTCCAACACAGCAGTTTTTTTCTTACATGTTTGGTGCTTTTTGTGTCTTCTCTAATGTTTACCTACTCAAGTTTGAGAAGATTTTCTCCTATTTTTTCTTATAAAAACTTTATAACTTTAGCTTTTACATTTAATCTCTGACCCATCTTGAATTAATTCTTATGTGTAGTATGAGATAGGTATGGAGATTCATTTTTTTAATACTTTAATCTTATTGTTCCTGCATCATATGTTGAGATTATTCTTTCTCTACTGAGTTACCTGGACACCTTTGTAAAACTCAGTTAGCCACATATGCATGGGTCTACTTCTGAACTCTATTCAGTTACATTGAGCCATATGTCTAGTCTTACACCAATACCACACTTAATTAATTGTGAAGTTAGAGAACACTTTAAAATCATGTGGTATGAATCCTCCAACTTTTTTTTTCTTTTTCAAGATTGTTTTGGACACTCCAGGTCTTTGAATTTTCACAAAAATTTTAGAACATCACTTCTGCAGTACCATATTGATCAAAGCAGTTGGAGAGCCAGCCGCAATTCAAGGGCAGGGGAAACAAATCCAGAGAGGGAAGGAGTTGATGGCAACTATTTTTGAGACATTCTGCCATCTAGCCACAATAATTTGCATCCCTGCCAAATGCAAAATATACTCACCCCCTTCTAAGATCTCCAAAATCTCATCTCATTATAGCGTCAACTCAAAGTCCATGACCTCATCACCTGAACCCAGATGAAGACAGGACTCCTCAGGTGCAGCTCCACGGATACAGTTTCTCTCAATCGAAACTCTGATCTATGTGACAAGTTATCTGCTTTGCAAATTCCCAACATACAATGTCAATGAAAGGATTAGATAACCACATTACACACTAATGTTCAGAAAGAAGGAAAATGAGAGGCCCATAGCAGTCACTGGTCTGTAGAAATTAGCCATATGGAATTCATTCTATGTGCCCTCCTGCCATTCCCCATTATGTGCTGCCCCAAATGCTCCTGGCCAACCTACAGTAGAGTTTTACAATGGGTGTGCCAATGTGAGAACCATAAATGGGTCACAGTGTGTGGCTGGCCACCTCTGACTTGGTGCAACCTGGTCTAGAGCTTCTCAATGGGCAGCTCCAGGGTAATGAGTTCTGATGAGGGTAAGCAAAATGAGGAACACAGAGACACCCAGACTCCTTGTTCCATCATGATAGGATGCAAGAGAGCAAGGAGGTGCCCTACCACTTGGCTGTCTAGTTCAGCAGCCCACTACTGCACACCTCTGTCCCATGAGCAGGGGCTACTGCAGCCACTGGAGAAGGGGCAGCAGGCCTGGGAAGGCTGAGCTGAGGCTGCTAGAACACCAGCCTTGGGTGTGGCCCCAGTCTTTATCTTCACATCTGTCCTATACTTCTGCCCATTTGTGGCTACTGTGTCCTCTTAGTGGTGTCCAAGCACTAACAGAGCTTCATCATTATCTTGAAACACTCGCTACGAAAAACATCTGTTGGACTTGAAATCCATTCACGTTATCGTAAGAAATTCCAATATCACATTCGTCAATGAAAGCAAAGAATGAGCTGTTATATTCTTTAAACAGAATTTCAACCATTGTAAATTTTAGAATGGTTTGAACATCAAATCCTTAGATGAAAATAGATTAAACATTTTTAGTCACTGGCTTGTATAATAATGTATCAATGGTAAACACCAATATTTTTAAAAGATTGCCATTAAAAAAAGTCTTGATCAGGATTTGCTCACAGACGTTCTAAGCTTGGATTACTCAATAACTTAATTGAACTTAATAAAGTTAATAATAAATAACTTAAAGTTAATATTACAAAGCTATGTTCTTATTTAGCAATGAAAAGGAATGAAATAGTGATACATGCTACAACATAGATGAACCCTGAAAATACTATGCTAAGTGAAAGAAGCCAGATACGAAAGGCCATATATTATCTGATTCCATTTATATAAAATGTCATGCAAGAGACAGAAAGTAGATTAGTTGTTGCCTAGGGTGGAGGGAATGGCAGTGATTGTTAACAGATACAATGTTTCTTTATGGGGTGATGAAATGTTCTAAAATTGACCTGTGATGGATGCACAACTCTGTGAATACACTAAAAACCATTAAATTGCACACTTTACGTGGGCAAATTGTATAGTATGTGTATTAATTCTCTGTGCCACAAACTTGATGGCTTAAAATAATAAAAATGTATTCTCTCACAGTTCTGAGGGCCAGAAGTCCCAAGACGGCATCATTGGGCTAAACTCGAGGTGTTGGCAGGGCGGTGCTCACTCTAAGGGACCTAGGGAGAATCCGTTCCTTGCCTCTTCCATCTTCGGTGGCTGCTGGCAACCTTTGGCTTGTAGCCGCATCACTCCACCCAGCCACCCCCTTCAAATCTCCCTCTGCCCCATCTTCACACAGCCTTCAGTGTGTCTCAAATCGCCCCCTGCCTCACTCTCGGAAGGATGCAGGTGACTGCATTTAGGGCCCACTCTGATAATCTAAGAAAATCTTCCCATCTCAAGATCCTGAACTTTGTTACAACTGTGAGACCCTATTTCCATATAAGGTAACATTTACAGGTTCCCGGGGTTGGGATCTGAAATCTTGGGGTGTGGGTGAGGTATTTTTCAGTCTACCACAAAATATGCATTATATGTCAATAAAGCTATTTTTTAAAATAGGCAGGGTATAATTTGTGATAAATAAAATTTAGTATACATAAAATACTATGTTATAGGCTCAAGAAGACTTAAAAGACATATCAATCAATTGCAAACTTTGTTTCGATCTTGGTTCGAACAGACTGACAGTAAAAAGACATTTTTGAGACAAATGAACAAAATTGAACATGGATTGAATATTAGATAAAATTGAGAAATTATTGATTTATTGGAGGTGATAATGGTATTATGGTTATTCTTTTTAAGTCCTATTTGTTAGAGATTTATACTGAAGTGTTTTCAGGTGAAATAACATGAAGCCTGAAATGTGCGTTTAAAGATTCTAGGGCCAGGAGCAGTGGCTCATGCTTGTAATCCTAGCACTTTGGGAGGCTGAGGAGGGAAAATTGATGGGCCGGGGGTTCCAGACTAGCCTGGGCAACTAGAGAAACCCCTGTCTCTATGAAAAAAAAATATTTATGTATACATGTATATATTAACAAGGCATGGTGGCACCTGCCTGTAGTCCCAGATACTGGGGAGGCTGAAGCAGGAGGATTGCTCAAGCCCAGGAGTTCAGAGCTGCAGTGAGCTATAATTGTGCCACTAATTGTGCCACTGCACTCTAGCCTGGGTGGCAGAGCAAGATCCTGTCTCTTAAAATAATAATAATAATAATTAATTAAAAAATAAAGATTCCAGCAAAAAGGGGAGGATGGAATAGATGAAATACAAAATCCGACAGGCAAATGTTTATAACTGTTTAATTCAGGTCCTGCATACGTGAGAAAGGGGAGTGGTCATTATACCATTCTCTTTACTTGCACATGTTTGATGTTTTTCTGCAATAAAAGTTATGTTTATGGAAACAAGCTCAATTTTTTTATTTAAAATTTTGAAGAGATTTTATTTGGAAGTTTTAAACAAATACAATATCTTCTCTAATACATTATACACATTTTCTTATAATTCTGTTACATAAAAAAACTAGATTAAATTTTTTAGAAGCCTCATAGAGATGCTCTCAAATTCCCTCCGGTTTTACCCCAAATGCTCTTCAAATAATGTCATTTTCTGTGTGCCATTATATGAAAAGGTTGGGAAGCCTTGCCCTAGAGGAATTGATTCTTTGTGAAGAGCCGATAAATACAGGCTTTCAAAATCCTTCATTTCCAAAAATGCTCAGGGTTCTCTCTCTCCTCAGCATCTTGCAGAGGCTTTCAGAAAATGAAATGCTTGAGATTGAAACAGTCCCCGCAGCTGCAGCACGGGTTTCAAATGCCCCACTATTTTGAAAGAAGAGCCACACACATGCTCTTTGTGGTGTTCTTTGTTTCCCAGAGGAAAAGCTAAATCCACCCCAGTGTTTTCATAAACCGAAAACGAAAGACTTGAGGGCCGCCATCGAGCGGGACAGGACGGAAGGAGACTCTTGGCAGAGCAGGCCTCCTCTCGGGCTTTTGTCACTCCAAATCCCAGTCAATTAGCATCCCGCCAGACAGGGCCATCACAACAACTTGAGAGGGATCGCGCTGGTCCCTGCCTGGACAGCGAGGTGAGACGGCTCCTCTGTGGCTGTAGAGCCAAGAGACTCGGCGGGCTGGGCGTGCCTCCTCCCCAGACCCTCGGGGGTGCACCGCCCTCCCCCATATCCCCATAAGTGTTATCCTGGGGCTTGAGTTTTTGCTCATCTCTGGGTTTGGTTGGTCGGCTATTTGCTTGCTTGTTTATTTAAATCTGTAATAATACAAAGTAAAAAATTTCAAATAGAACCCAGAGGTACCCATGGATACATGGTCTCTCAAGGTCCCAAGCCTCGCTCTTCCATGGAGGCTGCCACTGCTGCCAGGTTCTTTTGCATCTTTCCAGAGATTTGTGCCTACACCATGCATGTGCGGGTATTCAAGTAATGGCACACATTCCGCCTCCTCCTCCAAAATGCTTACCATACACACTGCTCTTACCATCTCGTGGTTCTTACCTTGCTTTTTAACCCTTACCTTTGTATTTTGGAGATTATATCAATAGAGAGAGATATGCTTTGTGTTGTCTTTTGTTTTGTTTATTCAATGTTTTATTAAGGCTATGCATTTCCCCAGTATGGCTGTGCCATAATTTATCTAAGCAATTCCATATTGGTGTGTATTTGGGTTGTTTCCAGGGTTGTGCTATTCCAAACAAAGCTGTAATATATTTTGAACACCCTCCAAGCCTTTAGGCAAGACTATTTTCCTTTAAGAGAAAGACTTCTACACTGCGCTGAAACAAAAGAAAAGGCAGCAACAAAAAACCCCCTTCCAACAGGCAAAATCACAGTTAGAATCTGGCATTGTTTTAACAGAAGTAGCTGCTCCAGTGAGAGAATCGAAACAATGTGGCAAGGATTCTGGCTGCAGAGCTGGCTCCCTTCTCATCATTCCTACTCCCATCCCAACAGATGGCTTTGTAGACGAACCACTAAGGCTCCAGGGTACACGGATTTCTATCAAGGATATCTTTTCCCTTCACCTCTGAGCCTGAGCCAGTTCACAGAAAACCCAGCTGCATTGCTTTGCAGCATTTCATCCCTCAACAAACACCAAGGCTCTCTGTCTCTGTTCCAGGCCAGCATTTCTCCCAGCAAACTGCTCCATCGTACCTCATGCCCGCCTGCAAAGGATGCAAATCAAGAAATTGCAAGCAAAGACCTTTTGACAGTAGAAACCAAAGCACCAGGGGACAAAGAACAAGAAAGAGACTGCTCACAAGGGAAGCGACAGCTTTGAGCTGTGCATGGTCATGTCCTTTGTCCAAATTACCTTTGCCAATATTTGACCAAGTCGAAAGGGGCCGAAGGTTTCTCTCAACAACAGCCCAAAGAAACTCATCTAACAATCAAACTCCTCCAGCAGCAAGCAGGAACAACCTATGGTCAAAAAATATTTAATTCATTTGGGCAGATTTGGGAGAAAGCAGACTTAAACCAGGATGACCGACTACTTAAGGAATACAAAATGCAATCCTGTGAGCACTGAACTAGGGCAAGTGCACCATCGCAGAGCTGGCCTTAAGAAAATATGCCTTTATGAAAACTGACATGTCTGAAGTCTTTAAAAATAGTTCATCCTCTCAAGCAAATTAAACATTCCCAGATGAGGTCCTTTTTATTAATTTGGGCCACCAGACATCTTTCCTGTCCATTTTACGTTAACTAACTCATGTTTCAAATCTGAAAGATGCACATGGTTTTATGTTAATGCTTCGATACGGCAGAAACCTTCAAATTTCCTAAAGATGGCATTTTACTAGTTTGGGGGATGTTTCTGTGTGAAGAGTAAGTACAGTCATGTATTGCTTAGCGCCGGGGATATGTTCCGAGAAATGGATCCTTAGGCAATTTCAGTGTTGTTGTGACATCATAGAGTATACTTACACAAACCTAGATGGGATAGCCTATGGCTCTGTGCAACAGCTGTAACACAATGGTAAGTATTTGTGTATCTAAACATGTTTAAACGTAGAAAAGGTACAGTAAAAATACAGTATTATAATCTTATGGGACCACTGTGGTCCAGCATTGACCGAAATGTTACGTTGTTATTGTAATCATGTGACTTACCAAAAGGGTAGCCAAGGCACAGAGGCTGAGGCGGCTGCTTTCCTAGAGGCTACTCAGGACAAGGGTTTTATCATTAATATTAGGCAGTGCTATCAGACTGTATGTACTTTCCCCAGATTGCTTGTGGTTTAATTCATAATAAGAGATTGCACACTGGGCTCCCAGGAGTTCAGGAACATGGAATGTCCTCGTCACACGGTAGCCCTGTCCTCCTTCAGGAGTTCCTACCAGCTCGCAAAGGATGCGGAGGCAGCAGAGGGAAGGAGCACAAGGACCAGGAGCCCCTTCTTCTCAGAAACCTTCTGAAATATCAGAGCAAGTCAGGACCTGCCAGGCAATAATTGAGAATTATAACATCCCAGAGCTGGCAAGAAACTTGTAAGTCACTATCCCACCCCCATCCCATCCGCTGAAGCCCCCGTAGGGCTAAACAGTTGGGTAAAGGCACAATTCAGGCTAAAATTCAGGTATCTTGGCCGCCAGAACTCTTACTGTCTCTTACAGCAGTGCTTTTCAAACTTTAATGTATGCGCAAATCACTCCGGGAGCTAGTAGAATGAAATTCTGATTCAGATCTGGGGTAGAGCATGAAAATTTGCATTTCTAATAAGCTTCCCTGTGATGCCCATGTTGCTAGTCGAGGACTCTCTGGGAAGTACTTTATTACATTTCCATTCTCAACATTCCTCAGTTACAGAAAAATTCAGAAAATAGCCCCACCTGCACTGCCTGGGATCTGATGAAAAAGAGTCCTTTTCTTAATCTCTTCTTCGTCAAATTTACCCGAAACAATTAAATCCCAGCTTCAGCCTTCGCCACTGGAGACCTCCCTGAATTACTGCTCGGCCACTTATTGGGAGGGGAAAAGAAACCATGAGACCAATGCTCCCATCCTTTCTATCAGGTGAGTTTTGGCTAAAGCAGCGGTTCTCAAAGTGTGGTCCCCAGAACAACGGTATCAGCATCACTGAGAGCTTGTTAGACATACAAATTTTAGACCTCCAGGAGAGGAACCCAGCCGTGAGTGTTTTAACAAGCCCTCTAGGTGATTCTGACGCAGACTCAAGTTTCTCAATCACTGACATAAGACTCACAGCCAAGAATAGCCTATCAGTACTCGCCACTCGGTATTATTTTATCCAAAAAGTGCCCACAAAACAATCATTTTCCAACCCCAGGACGTGGCCCACTTGTTGGAGCAAGGGATCATATATAATTATAACCCAAACCAATGACTCTGTGTGATTATGGGGCCCACACGTGGTGTCTCTTCATGGAACTCAGAAGATTCCCAAAGAATCACAGTGACACTCACATTTGCTCTCTCAAGCAGAATACCGCTCAGGCTTCCTGCCCTGCGGGAAGGATTGCCACAGTGCCCTGGGAACCACGTGTGTGGTCATGGCACACTCTGTCTCACGCCTGAGTGGAATGACTTCTATACCTGGCTCTTTCAACCAGGTAAGGAGACAGCTTCCTGCCATGTTCATCCGTGTGTGTGTGTGTGTGTGTGTGTGTGTGTGTGAACTCCCTGACTGCATGTTCTGAAACAGAGACCATTTCAAGCCCCATCCCGTCTAATAGACTGGGACACCAGCAGGTGAGGCTGAGGCAACAGACCTGTGCCCTGCTGTGGTAACATTATGGAAATACTGTAAATATGATATAATGCACTCCCTCCACCCTCCTCTGCACTTCCCTCGTGTTTTTCATGCGAAACAATAAGAAAACCTCATTAAAATGTTTGCTGTAATTTTTAAGCTTAATAAAGCCAGCCATAATAGGAGAACATTTGCTTCTTTGTCTTGCATATAAAGTCGTGATTCATGTGTACCCAATTCCGCCTTGTTTGTTACACTGTTGCCATGACAACATTTTTCCCTTCAAGTACGGAGTAAATTGTGGAAGAGCACATACAGACAGCATGCTCCTATAGGTAAATACTTCATTACTATCTACACAAACATTTCATTCATGGCTCCCACTCTCTCCAATCTCGATAAACCCAGCTCATTAAAATCCAATTTTTGAATTCTTTCCTCCCAAGGACATGTGAAAGCCTTGTTCCACCAGAAAAGGGCCAAATCAAAGAGGATTTTGGTTTGAATATTTTAAAATATTCTTCTTTGTCCATGATTTTTCTGGAGAGCTGTTGTCGTAACAGAAGTTTTAAAAATCAAACCAAGAAGTTAATATCCAAAGTCTTCTCCATCCCAAAGAGCGGAAATTCCTGCTTTGCATCCCCATGCAAATAGCACAACTCCCAAAGGCTAACGCTAGACTGTGAGAGTTCATGTTATTGCAGTTTATATCTTTGTTTGGCATTTACGTATTTATCTAATAGCCTTACTGCTCTCAGCCCCTGGAGGACAGGATGTCTACCGTATCTTGAGATGTGCTGGGGCATATATCTGTATCTCATCTTCACCTCTCCCATGTCAACCAGCTCAATGGTTCCCAAATGTCCAACTGTGGACAAATGCATTGGAATCATCTGGGAGCTTTCAAAAATACAGATTCCTGGGTGCTGTGCTTGAGGATCGTGATTCTGAGTAGGTCTATAAAATGGCCATAAACTTAGTCTTAACTCAGAGAAATGCCATGAGAATTACATGAGATCAAAAATGCCCATAAAGCCTGCAGCCCAGGGCTTGGCATTACAGGCAATTAAGAACTGAGAGCTACATTTATTGGCAATAAAACATTAATGGTGATATTATGGAGGACTAGATGGATAGGGTCATAATGAAGTCTGATGAATGGCCCCTGATTGACAGTAAAGAACTCTTTGGAATGCATGCCCCAGACCAAGACATTTCTGAGAGTGAAAGAGAGTGCTGTTAATAATTACACCAGGACAACAAGCATAAACCAGAAGTTCCCAGGCAAAAGTGATGTGTGGTGTTCCTACCACTAATCCTTCTTTACACTTAATAGAACACACCTGGTTAGGTTTCCAATGATAGGGCTGCCGCTTGATTAGATTAACACCTGATCTCATCATGCCTTTGGATATATTGATACAAACCTGATTTCCTGAGTCGAGCTTTTATAGTCTGCAAAATGTATAGACTGTCACCAACATACGGTGTTCAGACAAAGCAGAGTGTATTGCTGACTGACGTAAGGGAGAACACCAGGTCTACATTACTTCATGTCTAGGACAGGGGACAGCAAATTTCAAATTTACTAAAAATTGGAAATTTAAAGTTTGGATTAAGGTGGGTCTTTCAATTGGAGGGTGAAGAGGACACAATTAGGACAGTCCAGGATGGGCAGAAAGAGCAAATGAAGATTTTTGAAGCAAGTGATTCAAAGAATCTTGGGGTGCTTTGCATTGAAGAGTTGTTGAGTCTTTGGTGAAGTTCCTATAATAAACAATTCAACTCTGCCTAGGCGAGAGTCTTGGGGAATTGTAAAGTCATGCTAATGAAGATAGTGGAATAGCAAAGTCATGTTAAGGTAGACAGTAAGTTGTACAGGGGAACAGTTTCAATCCTCCTCGGTGTCCAGACTGTGTGTGTGCAGGGGGTGGGGGCAGATTGCTTCAGTTCTCAGTCTTTCTAGAGACCAGTCTGGCAACATGTATAGTCTTAAAAACATTCCCACCTTTTTACATTGTAATTTTATTTCCAAGAATCTAAGGAAATACTATGAAACATGTATAAAAATTTATGTAATAAAGATGTTTATTATGGAGTAAAATTATTTAATAGCCTCAAATTTAAAATGACCCAAATGTCCAATAATAAGTAAATAAATTGTGGCACATCCATATGGTAGAAATTTGTGAAGTCATTAAAAGTTTATGGAAAAATAGAATAACAATGGAATATGCCTATACTACATTTGCTAAGAATAAAAAGCAGATTATAGACTTACATAAAGAAAAAAATTGCTAGAAGAAAACATACCAGCCTTACCAAATACAGTACACCAAAATGATACTTCTGGGTAGTTTATTGACAGTTTCAATGTTCTTCCTTATACCTTTCAACGTTTTACATATATTTTAACAAAGAATATATTTTATAACCAGAACTTTTTGCATAAGCAAGAATATTATGACAAAGAATACAGAAAATACAAGCAAGCACAAAAGAAAAACTGTAAATACAAATCATCTGTAATTCTACCTCTGAGAGGTAATTATATTTAACCTTGTGATGTATATTCTTTCAGACTTATTTCTATCTGTTCAAGAAAGCAAAGTGGTACTTTGCTATTATGAGTTACTGTGGGAAGAAAAAGCACTTTGCTCCCTGAGATAAACAAATAAAATACAGAATCACTCTATCTAGCAATAGTCCGTCATATAAATAAAACCTTTATCCCTTCCCTGTGTGTTGGCTTCTAACAGTTATAACTTTATCCCTGCCTTTTGTGAAGCTAACATCTACAAATATATGATGCTCCTTGCAGATATGATCATTGTATTAGAAAACTATTTTCCCACCATAATTAGACTATTTGCAACCTGGGAACCTTATGGGGGATTTTCTTTAAATACCTGTTCTATTTTTTCTTTGGCAGGCCAATTCTAAAGTCTAAACTCCTTTGCAAAATTTTTGCAAATAAAAGTTACCTTTTTTTTCTAGTTTTCCTTTCACGTACACCTAATAAATGTAATTATTTAGAAAAAAGGGATATACCATGACCTTTTTTCAACCAATATACCATGACTATCTTTTATGTCTATAAATATAAAAGTGCCTTTTTAATGACCTCATAGTATTCCGATATTTGGGTACTGGACATTAGATATAACCAGGACCCCACTGTTTGTTATTATAAATTTTTATGTTATTTTGTATTGGCATTATAATAAAAGCCAAAATAAAAAGACTTGTCCATACGTTTTTGTGCCCTTGTCTAGGATAAATTCCTTGAATTAGATTTCTAACTGCAGGGACATATGTACTTTAAGGTTTTCAATATATATTACAAAATCGTTCTCCAGAAAGTTCGTACACTGAAAAGTCTACCAGCACTGAGTAAACATTTACTCAATGCTCTCCCTAATACTAGGTATTAGTACTTGTTTTAGTACTGCTCAATATGACAAGCTAAAATGGTATTTATTTAAATATACACTCATTTATTAGTAACATTAACTATTTCTGCTTCTCTTAACTAGCCATTTGTATTTGTTATTTTGTGAATTGAATGTTTATGACTTTTCCCATTTTTCCATTGAGATATTCATCTTTTTCTCATTTATTTGTGTCTTCGTATTTTAAGGATATTGATTATTTGTCATATATTGTTACCCAGTTCTTGTGCTTTTTTTTTTTTTCCAAAATCTTAAAGTGTTTGGGGTAGGTTGTTGTTGTTACTGAAAAGAGGTTTTAAATCTATCCATTGTTGCTTTTATGGCTTTCTGCCATTGATGTTATATTCAGAAAGGCATTTACACTCTGAAGTTATATGAGTTTTCACTTAAGACTGTGAGTTTTAAGGTTTAATTTGTGAACCTGTAAATCATTATTTCTAAATAGAGATAACACATACATCCTTGATTCTTCTTTAGATATATCAGGCACAGATTATAAGCACCTCCTCGGTCCCTTGGCCACCTCTTTGCCATAGCTCCCATCGCTGGCCACTTCTGCTACTTGGGGCTAAATGGTCACTTGCCCTGGGAATGTCGGACCCTCCCCTGTGGCCACAGCTACACAGCCAGGCCAGAGTTTCTGGCTCCTCCCTCCACTTCAGGACTCAAATGAAGCACCACGCCATAGAGCGTGTGTCCTGCCATCCCCGGCAGTTTTCAAAGAAGCCAAATGATACCACCTGGATGTGTAGAAGAGTGAACTCCCACAGGGTGCACTTTGACCATTGGGAAGCAGGAGATGGGAGGCATCTGGGCAGATAAATTCCCTGTCTTTCCTCTTTCTCACAGATTGCTGGAAAATATGATTGCTCCTTAAGCCCATCTGGAAAAAGTCTTGCATGCTGAATGGACCTACCCACCATCAACCTGCTTTTTCTCTTTACGGCGTCATGAAGTGGTAACCAGGCTGGTGATACATCACTTCACTTCTCTTGATCTCTTCCTTGCTTCACATACCTTTGGTCCTCACCTTGCTTCCCAGGGTTTATGGCTGTCAAATAAGTAACCAACCTTTCCACCTGGGCCTTGTTTCCTAGGGGAGCCTCCAACTAGGAGAGTTTCTCCTCTCCCTCCTCCTCTTTGGCCTTCTTCAAAGACCCTCTTCTTGCTAGACAATTCATCAGCTGTCTCTTCCCACCCTTCAATTGAATTTTTAAAATTCATGTTAACATTTTTTAATTCTAAAATACCTTTCTTGGTCTCCAAATTTTTCTTTATTATAGCGTCCCGCCTTTATTTCACTAATGCAATATCTTTCTTTCTCTCTCTGAGGATATTAATTATAGCCTTCTTAAAGTTTTATTCTGCTTTCTGCCTTGTCTCTGTTTCTGAGTTTCTTTTTTGGTCTGTTTTAACATCTATCTTTCATATTAAATATTTTCACATTAAGATATTTCCTTAAATGTATAATAATTCTTAATTACTCATTAACTTTTTCCTCTTAAAAAGCTGATTGGAAGCCTTGTGTTTGTGAATGAGGCTTATAGAATGGTGGCCCTCCCCACAGAGTAATTGGCAGGGACCCAGCCATGCCACTGGGGAACACAAATGTCTACTGATACAGGTGTTTTCTCTTAGCCTGGTCACTATTCCCAGAGAGAAATGCTCTACTCTTCCTGGGGTCTTACGCCTCACTGCCCACCTCCTGGGCACTGACCAGAAGAGGGGATCTGGGTCTCATCATTCTCAAGTTAATGACTCTGTTTTCAATGTGACACCCCATCCTCAACGACCGCTGTGCTCAGTCTATATCTCTCTGGCTTAATGTCTCCAGAGAATAAAACTCCAATCTTCCAGGGTTGGAAAGGAAGAGTTGTTTGGATATCGGAGGTGAGGAGGGAATCTGAGGGTCTAACTGCTCTTGATACAAACTTTGAGCAGAATGCCTTGTTTTCACCCCACCCATATCCTGACTTTTAAGGATACCTGCCATCATCACGCGTGAGCTGTTCTGGGATTAGGTTTGGCACACTGAATCGTTTCTTTCTTTCAGAACTGCATTGACTTCTCTAGTCTACTATGGTCTCCTCTCTAGTTTTCTTTCTACTTTAACTTTTCTACACTTTTGCATTCCCTTACCATTATTTTAGTGGAGTTTTGAGAGTTTTTTAGCTAATGTACATGCTCCCATTTCATATTTAACTAGAAGTCCTCAAATGCCTATCCTACCACATCTGTCAAGATAATCAAGTAATTTTTTTTTACCTATTGAGATAATGAATTATATTGATAATATAATATTATCAATAATATTATATTCAGCTATCCTTGCAATCCTGGGATAACCTCTATTTGGTTATGATGTATTATTTTTTCTTAGGCATATAGATTCGGTTTAATATTGTATTCAGGCTTTTGGCATCTATAAGTGAAATTCATTTATTTTCTTTTTAGAGTGTTACATTGATTTTGGTATTGGAATTTTGGTAGCTTATTGAAATAGTTTGAACATGTAGTTTTAAAGATGTAGTTTTTTATCTATATCTATGCTATGAAATAATGTAAACTGCATAGAAATGATCTATTCATTGACAGTTTGAAAACACTTGCCACCAAGACCTCTAGACCCCCATGCCTTTTTAAGGTAAATATTTAACAAATTTCTTAAATTTTATTATATGACATTTTCCCCAAGAAACTGTTCATTCACCTTTTCAGATAAATATCAAAAATATTGTGCTGAATGAAAAAGCTTTAAACAAGAGAGTATATTTTACATGATTTCATTTATATGAAGTTCTATGACAGGAAAAACTAATATAGGGGAAAAAATAGAACAGTGGTTTCCTAGGGGGTAGAAGTAGGAGCAGAAGGGGTTCTAGGGAATTTAGTGGGGTGATGGTAATGCTCGATAATTATTTTGATAGGGTTTGGATTACACAGTTGTATGTATTTTTCAAAACTCAATGAATGCACACTAAGATTTGTACACATCATTATATGGGAAGTTTACATCAAAAGAAAAAACTATTAAGAAATATTGAACTCTAGTTAATGATATGAGTGCTGAAACATTTAGAGGGAAGTATACAGATGTCACAATTTACTTTGAAATGCACCAAGAAATAAGGTAGACAGGTAGATGGATAGAGGAATGGATGAATGGATAAAGTTACAAAGCAAGAACAGTGAAATCTTAATGGTAGGATCTAAGTGGTAGATACATAGGTGCTCATCATAAGTGTCTTTCGACTTTGCTATATGTTTGAGAAATTTTATAACAAAAAATAAAAGTAAAAACTATATACTCTTAGCATAGAAATGTATGTAGTACTTGACTAGCTGGGGAAAAAAGAGAAATGTAGTCATTGTATTAGTTTTCTATTGCTGTGTAACAAATGACCCCAAATTTAGCATCTTAAAACCACATGCATTTTTTGTCTCACAGCTTCCATGATCAGGAGTCCAGGCATAGACGGTCTCCACTCAGGATCACACAGGGCTGCAGTCCAGGTGTTAGTCGGGCTACATTTCATCTGCAGGCTCAGCTCAGAAAGAATCTGCTTCCAAGCTCATTCAGGCTGTTGACAGGATTTATTTTCTTGTAATTGTATGACTGAGTGAGCACTTTGGCCTTACTGGCTATTGCCATCCTCAGCTCCTAGAGGCCACCCACAGTTGCCTGCCATGTGGTCCTCTCCAAAGGCAGTTTACAACATGACCGTTTGTGTCTTCAAGACCAGCAGAAGTGTCTCCCTCTCTCTCTCTCTCTCATCTGCTAAGATGGGAGTCTTATATGATGGAACCTAATCAAGGGAGTGACAATTGATCACCTTTGCCATATTCTGTTGTTTAGAAACAAGTCATAGATTCCCCACACCCAAGGGGAGAGGGTTATAGAAGGATGTGACTCATTGTAGAGTCCTCTTAGAGTGTGTTCTATCAAGCTGGACCCTAGTAAAAGTGGTAAGGACAGATTTTATTCAGCAACATACTATTGTGCTAGGGGAAAGGGTCCAGCATGAACAAACTCAACTTCAGTTTGTACAGAGGTGACTGTGTACTTTAAAGGGAGAAAGAGGGATTGGGGAGGGGCATGAAACAGGGGGTCAGAAGTCAGGGAAGTGAAAAATCACACAGGGTTGGTCAGTGTAAATGCTGATTAAGCCAGCTGCATCTATTAGCTGGCAATTATCAAAATTAGGATTCTATCCTCCCACAGAGACTGGGAAACAGAGGCCCTCTCCTGACGATAACATTCTAAAGAAATGGCTTTCAGGTCCTTGAGAAAGACACTCCTGAGCTGGAGGAGATACATATACATCCCAAAGGGATAGAGGAAGGATGCACAATTGTAAGCCCTTTTTAGTAAATGCTCTAAGAAGGGGTGGTCAGGGGCCTCTGATCAAGTGTGGGCTGGAACAAGCATTGAATTCTTCTAGCAGCCTTCGGCTTTCTCAGGCAGGCACTTGAAGGGGAGCTAAGGTCACCTGGAGACGTGAAACCAGGTTGGTGTTTAAGTCTTTTAATGTGGTGAGTGAAATCATTTGTGCTGAGAGTCTGTAGTTTTTATAGGCCAGGGTTAAAGACCAGGGCTCAGGGGAGCCTGGCTGGAGTTTGGTCAAGGAGAGAGTGTCAGTTTACCACATTAACTTTCACTGTGCCATTTAATCTCCTAATCTGTGATTATATCTCCTTTCTCTTCTTTAAGGGGGGGCTTACTTTCTGCCTTATCTCTTTTACCCATCTTCTTCCCACTCACCAAGATTTATGTTTTGGCTCAGAAAAAAAATGAAACTGAAATAAAGAGCTGGCCATTGCAACAAAAGTTAAAGAAAGAAGGTAGAAAAACAAAAACCACAGCAGTAAGCACAGAAGACAGTTTATAGTCTATGCTGTGTTTCTGCCCCCCCTGTTTTTCCTTTAAATGATTTTTAAAATAATGAAAAGTTACTTTGACGGCACAGAGTATAAGAGCCAAAACTTGTTTATTTCAAGAGTATAAAGAAGAATTTACTTACGAGAAAGAATAGAGGGAAGCAAACCAAAGAGCTTGAAGCCCTAACCAAATTAATCAGTTTCAATGAAATATGCTTAGTACTTGAGAAATGTCCAGTCTAGAGCCATCGATAATTAAATTGTTCTTATCTTGAGTTAAAAGGACAGCAAAGCATTTTTAAAACAATCTATTGGGCACCACAAACAGGACTGAGGTTAAATTTACCAGTCGCAGAATTGAATTTCTAATCTGTAAAGTACGAGTTAACAGTATAGTAAAATGAAACAGACTAACACAGATTTGTTCTCTGTGACAGTGAAGGTCACGGAACATAGAAGGCCAAATTCAGCAACGGACATGGCTTTCCATTTAGTCTGTTCCAAACCAGAGCACGGCTCTTGGGGCAGCAACTTGCATATAGTCAGTATTTAAATGTTTGCTGATAATAATGATAATTAAATAAAAGCTTATATTCCCTAATAAAAATGTTAGTTTGAGAATCTTAGAGTTTAAAAAGCACCCCTTTGAATGATACATAACTCTGTAAGGTACTTATCATTGGCACCACCTTTTACAGGAGAAGCTGACCCACAGAGGGTGTGGGCTTGCCTAAGTCGCAGCTGGTGAGTGGCAGAACTAACATGCAAACCCCCGTCTCCCTCCGACTTCTATTCTTCTCCCCAATAGACCAGCTGCCACCTCTCTTCTCATACACTCTTCGATATTCACTTCATAACTTTCTTCTTTAATTTCTGTACCAAGAGAAAAAGAGACCCAGAATGATCTCTAACTGCCCACTAGGGTTTTAAAAGAACACCAAGGTCACTTCCCACTGGAAAGAAATTTTCACATTAGATGCTAAAAGAACTCCTATAAAAGGATTCCAGCCATAGTTTTGTGTGTGTGTGCGTATGTGTGTTAGCAAGTACCTTAAAAGAAGCGCAGCAGCTGCCTGATAGAGAAATATGTATGAGCGGCAGAGGTGACAAATCATGCCACACGTCAAAGCAACAACTCTCTGGACTATGGTGCTCACCTGTTGCCTGAATATAAAATCTTCCTAGCGTGTTTCTTCCCTATCAGTACGGCCAGTCATCTTTAACTCCACACCCCAGGAAAGGGCTTGCTGCTAGGACTCACCCAATGTGATGACCTCGCTTCTAATAAGACTTATAATACTTCACTGGTTAAGTTGGACGTTTACTTTAAAACTTAAAATGCTTGTGGGTGTGTAGTGTCTTCTGACCAATATGAACCTACCTGACACCCTGTAGAATTGAACTGTGTGTGTTTGTGTGTATTTCAAACAACAGACCTCATAATTGTTAGGAAGCAAATGATAAATGTTTGAAAACAAAAAATTAATACAAAGTTGCATAACCTACTATAATGTAAAAATAAGATATATGTTGCCTTCTATAAACTTCTACTATCTTTGTCTTTTGGCAGATTTTGATCAAAGATATCTTATATTTTTGTTTAGACAGTATAGTAACTTGATTCCCACCAAAAGAATAAATAAACCAGAGAAAGACTCAGTGTAGACCGTGGAGAAAGACTGCAGGCTTAAGTAAAAGATCGTTCATTCAGTGAATTTATTCACTGAGCTTATTAGCAGCCTGCTGTGTGCCTCGTGCTGGGCACAGACAGCCTGCGTTGAATACACCATGGGAAATAGAGAAAACTCAAACAGAAAAGAAAGACAGGGAGTTCCTACCATATGAGAGCAAGAGCAGCAAGTCCTAGGAGTAAGAGAAGTAGCTTGACATGACATACTTGAGAATGACGTCCTTGCAAACTGCTTAACAGCACAGAGAAATTAAAAGAGAGAGCAGACAGCCGGGCTTGCAGAACACAGAGGACAACGTGAAATACTCAGGAAGTAAATCAGTCCTGACAGAAAGAGGAAAATGGGCTGGGACACACCTAACCCTCCAGGCTTGAAAACTAAACCACATTGTGGGCAAAAGAGGACTGGCGTATCTGCTTTGTTGTTCACAACTGAGCTAATTACCTAGCGGTTTTTGTGATGAGTTCTGTGGGTTTCTTTCAGCTGCTTTGTAAATCTCTACAGATGCTCCGGGAGTTAAGATGATATTAAGGTCCAGATAAACCCATCATACATTGAAAATACCATGAATGGAAAATGTATTCAACACACCTAACCTACTGAATGTCATAGCTTAGTCTGGCCCACCTTAAACATGCTCAGAACACTAACATCAGCCCACAGTTGGGCAGAATCATCTGGCAGCACTGTGCACTAGAGAGTAGCAGTCGTTCACACTGGCGATTGCGGAGCTGACTGGGAGCTGCGCTGTGCAGGCGCTGCCCAGCATCGAGAGCGTATCCTATGGAATATTGCTAGCTTGGGAAAAGACCAAAATTCAAAGTACAGTTTCTATTGAATGAGCGTCATTTTCACACCATCGTAAAGTCGATATTACAAAAAATCGTAAATTGAGCCATAGTAAGTCGGGGACCGTCTGTATCATGTTCTGAGCAAAGCAATAATTTGCTTCATTTAAGATCTAATTTGCTTCATTTAAGATCTCCTTCTGACCCCAAAGAACACTGTGTTGCTTGTTAAAAAAACATGTAAATCCAGGTGGAACTTATCATCTTCCACACTGCTAGTCTGAGTCTGTGTGTAAGGGTTGGCAAGTGACGGGGTGGTCTTAGGTGTGCGTACAATGAAACTAAACTATAAATGGGAGCACATGCGTTGTGTCAGTGTGGTCCAAAGAAATATTTTGTACGATGCTGACAAGTCATGAGTCACTGAGTACACTAGGGAAGATAATAAGATTCTGAAGGCAAGAAAGCACTTGAGAGGAAACACTGTTTCTGCCTTAGCCTGGCTAATTAGTTTGCTGGGAAGACGGGCACATTATCCCGCCCAGGAGTCCAGCCGCTGTGCGTGCCTCACTCTACCTTCAGAGCAGGCAGCAAATGACCACAAGACTGCCTGACATCAGGGACTGGTCAAGAAAACAAGTTTCAGGGCCTCTGGGACCAGCACTCCATTGTTTGTGTTCCCCAAAGCTCATGTCTGGCATGCACCACACGGCCTGAAACCAAGTTATAGCCCTGGAGCAGACCCTGTAGTTGAAATAGCGGGAAGGACTCGGATGGACCTGCAGAAATAATGGAACAAAGGACACAATAGGAGTCTGACATCTTCGTCTATAGAAGAACAAGTTTATATATTTGTAAAAAGTCAAAAACAGTAATGATTTAATTAACCCCCCTTACAATCAGTGTTTTCGTTGTTGTTGTAGTTTTTGTTGTTAGGTGGTTTTGGTGTGGTTTTCACTTTTTTGGACCTAACAAAGGATATATCATATTCACATCAACAACAGTAGATTTAAAATCGGCAGAAAAGACAAATGAGCAGAGTGTGAGAGTGTTGCCCTCCCTTTGGCCCCTGCCCACCCACCCCTCTCACCACCACTGAGACTCCCAGCTGTAAACCCAGCAGCACTGGACGTCTCATAAGGAACATGTTCAGCCAATAGAGTCAGACTCTGATAGCCATATACATTTAATTTTATGCAGTTAAAAGAGGCTTGGGGAAGGGGTTATATGGTCTGAGAAAAGGAACTCTGGGGATGAGAAAAAACCTCCTGGGGGTCCCTGAGAGGGGCCCATGGTTGAAGCTCAGAATCTGAAACAGGTGCCGAAGAAAAGGGGGGCTTCCCGAAGCTTAGAAAGGCAGGAATAAACTCCTCAGCTCCATGACACATTAGAAGGACAATAAACCAAGCTGGAATAGACGAGTAAGACATGGCCAGGGTTAGCTAAGAACTAAGAAAATGAATCGCTTTGAGTGGGGGACTCCCCAAGAACAACCAGGAACAGTTTCATCATGATGTGTCTTCTGAGTTTTTGAGAACTTTTCAGCAGTTAAAATTAAGAGATGGCTAAATACAATGTGGTATCCTAGATTGTATCCTGGAACAGAAAAAGAATATTAATGGAAAAACCGATGAAATCCAAATAAAGTCTGTAGTTTAGTTAGTAGCAATTAACTAATGTCAACCAAAAATGGTTTGGGTTTTTTTGTTTTGTTTTGTTTTTTGGGACAAGCGTACATCAGTATCACCTGCAGAGCTTGTTTAACCAGATTGCTGGGCCCAATGCCCAGAGATTCTGTCACATTGGTCTGAGGTGGGGCCCAAGAATTGGCCTTTCTAGTAAGCTTCCAATGATCCTGATGCTACAAGTCCAAGAATCACATTTTGAGTAACGCTGCACAAAGCAAGCCATCAGATAATGCAAACAGATCTCTGCCAGGTCTTACTAAACACACGCACCTGATACAGGACTAAATGAATAATAATCTCAAAGAGAAACTTACCATATAGTGCTCACACATTCTGGGTCAATAGGAAAATGATCTCATTGTTTTCCACCCAGTATTTTTGTCAGTTTTTGTTGCCGTTGTTGTTACCATATGTCCAAAGGGAATTAACAGTCAGTCAGTCGATACCTACTATGAAAGACAGCTGGGTACAGGGTCGAATAGCACAACCCTGGGACCAGATTCCCTGACACCAAATCCTGGTTAATCTCTGTGCTCCAGACTTTTCTTCTGTATTTGGGAATAATGACAAGCTTACCTTACAAGTTTGCTGCGACATGTCAATGAATTTATACGTGCAAAGTTTTTACAATGTCTGGCACATAGTAAGTGCTCAAGAAACGTTAGGTTTCAGCATCACCCATACTCTTAAACATTACTGTCTTTATACACACCATCTAATTTAATCTTCACTACAGCCCCATAAACAGCTTGCCTACAGTCTGACAATTAAAAAGAGCTAAAACTGGTATAGAAATCAAGGTTTGAGTCCAAAATAAATGTGTCCTTTTCTAATTCATTCACATACTTGAAAGCTTATTAAAAGGCAGTTTCCCAGGTCCCATCTGATTGTCTCAATTCTTATCCTAGTCCATAGGGATCCAGAGGTTAGTATTTTAAACAAGCACACCAGGAAATTCAAAATCCAATGCCGGTGGGCTAGGGGTTTTTTCCACACACTGCCCTGCAGAATAGATGTTAGAATTAGTGAGAACAAACATAGAACAGGGTTTATAAACTAAGTACTAAACAAATGTCTGCTGTTATGGCAGAAATAAATTGTTTTTCCTCAAATGTTAGAGCTATAACAAAATAAAAAAGAAATCATG